>RJWM01001779.1:0-112112 GCA_004363535.1 Dasyprocta punctata
AAAAAAAAAAAAAGGAAAAACTCAAATCCGTGCATTGAGTAATGAGAAGGGTGAAATCACTACAGATTCTGTGAAATTCAGAAGATCATCATTATCTACTCTGAAAATCTTTACTCTCCTAGGATGGAAAACACAAGAGAAATGGACAGATTCCTTGATACATATGAATTGCCAAAGATGAACCAAGAAGATGTAAAAATTTTAAATAACCCAATATCAATTAATGAGATTGAAAACGTAATTAAAAACTTACCAACAAAGAAAAGCTCAAGTTCTGATGGATTCACTGCTGAATTCTACAAGAAATTTAGAGAAGATTTAATGTCACTACTCCCGAAACTGTTTAATGAAAATTAAAAGGTAAGCAATCCTCCCTAACTCATTCCTGGAGGCAAGTATTACCCTGATATCAAAACTAGGAAAAGACTCAACCAGAAAGGAGAACTACGGGCTAATCTCTTTAACGAACATAGATGCAAAAATCCTCAGTAAGATACTAGCATACAGAATGCAGAAAATCATCAAGAAAATTATACACCATGACCAAGTGGAAGTCACCCCAGGAATGCAGGGATGGTACAACACACAAATCAACAAATGTAATACATCATACCAGCAGAGCCAAAGACAAAAATCTCATAATCATCTCAATAAATGCAGAAAAAGCTTTTGATAAAGTCCAGCACTCATTTATGAAAAAAAACCCTACAGAAAATCAGAATAGATGGTCTTTACCTCAATCTGATAAAAGCCATCTATGACAAATCAACAGCTAACATCATACTAAATGGATAAAAATTGAAAGCTTTCACCCTAAAATCAGGAACAAGACAAGGATGTCCATTATCACCACTCCTATTCAATATAGTTCTGGGAACATTTGCCAGAGCAATTTGACAAGAGAGAGAAATAAAAGGAATAAGGATAGGAAAGGAAGAAGTTAAACTATCACTATTTGCAGATGGTAGGATACTCTACATAGAAGACCCAAAAACTCCACCAAAAGACTACTAGAGTTAATAACCAAATTCAGTAGTGCAGCTAGATACAAAGTCAACACTCAAAAATCAATAGCATTCCTGTACACAAACAAGAAACTCACTGAGAGAGAAATTAGGAAAACCACACCTTTCACAATAGCCTCCAAAAAAAATGAAATATTTGAGAATCAGTCTAACAAAGGGAGTAAAAGATTATATATTGAAAATGACAGTACTTTGCAGAAGGAGATTGAAGAGGATATCTGAAAATTGAAAGATATCCCCTTGCTCATGGATAGGAACAACCAACATTGTGAAAATGGCTGTACTCCCAAAACTGTTATACAGATTTAAAGCAATTCCAATCAAAATGCTATTAATATACCTCATACAACTGGAGAAAATATTCCTAAAATTCATCTGGAAACAGAAGAGACCTAGCATAGCAAAGGCAATCCTGGACAACAAAGGCAAGGCAGGAAGCATCACAATCTCTGACCTAAAATTATACTACAAAGCTACTATGATAAAATCAGCATGGTACTGGCAAAAAAAAAAAAGGAAAAAAAAAAAAACAGACCTGAGGACCAGTGTAACAGAGTAGAAGATGCAGACACAACTGAAAACACACTCAGCCACCTTATCTTTGACAGAGGGGCAAAGTATGTTCACTGGAAGAAAGATAGCCTCTTCTATAAATAGTGCTGGAAAAACTGGTTCTCTACATACCAAAGACTAAAACTAGACTATGTCTATCATCATGCATAAAGTCAAACTGGATCAAAGATCTAATATTAAAACAGAAACACTAAATCTGCTAGAATAAAAATAGTTATTTTATTATCTAAATCTTGGAAACAACCCAGTAATTTTTTTTATTCCAGTACATTTAGTGTTTCTGTTTTAATATTAGAGAAAATAGGTAAAAATCTTGAAGTCATGGGTTAAGCAAAGACTTCATGAACAAAACCCAAACAGCACAGAAAACACTTCAAAGAATCAACCACTGGGATCTCATTTCATTAAAAAAAAAAAAAAAAACTTCTGCACATCAAAAGAAATCACAAACAGAATGAAAAGACAATCCACAGGGTGGGAAAAAATTTTAGCCAACTGTCCCTCAGACAAAGGACTTCTATCTAGAACATATAAAGAATTGAAAAAAATCACCAATTGAAAAAAACCCCAAATTCAAAGATCCAATCCAAAAATGGGCAGCTGAGATGAATACACACTTTTCAAATGAAGAAATACAAATAATATAATAAATATATAAAAAATGTTCGACACCATTGGTCATCTGAGAGATGCAAATTCAAACAACACTGAGATTCCATCTCACCCCGGTAAGAATGGCTGCAATCCAGAAATCAACCAATAACAAATACTGGATGGGCTGTGAGGAAAAGAACCTTTCTCTGCTGTTGGTGGGGGTGTAGGCTGCAACCACTGTGGAAATCAGGGTGGAGATTCATCAAAAAACTAGGATTAGAGGTCACATTCAACCCAGTTATTCCACTTTGGGGTATTTTCCCCAAAGAATTAAAAACATCATACTACAGCAAAATATATACATCCATGTTTACAGCAGCATAAATTGTAATAGCTAAATCTTGTAAACAACCCAAATACCCATTAACCAAGGAATGGATAAAAAGAAGATGTGGTATTTTTATAGATGGAGTACTACTCAGGTATAAAAAAGGATAAACCTGAGGCACTTATAGGAAAAAGGATGCAATCGAAGACCATACTTATAAGTGAAATAAATCAGACTTGCATGTGCAAGCATTGTATTGTCTCCCTAGCGTAAGAAACTGTAAAAGTAAATAGAATCCAGAATGTATAATGAATATTGTGAAGTGGAAAAAACCTGTTCAAAAGAAAAGAGAAACTGGGATGGGGGAAAGGAGAAAAGGAAAAAGGGGGGAAATATATATATATATATATATATATATATATATATACTCACACACACACACAAAAAGAAAACAGTTAAGATATTTATGCAACTAACTGATATTAGTTCATTGAAAAGAAAGGTATGTGCCTGTATGATTTGATCAATTTTTCATGCCTATTGCTTATAATAGGAGCAAGTACTTTGAAAATAACAATGCATAATGCACTAACCAATGTTACTGTCCTACAATCTTACTTTGAAATTTTGTACCATTGTTTTTATTCTTTCTTTAAAAGAAAGGAAGAAAGAAAGAAAGAAAGAAAGAAAGAAAGAAAGAAAGAAAGAAAGAAAGAAAGAAAGAAAGAAACAAAGAAAGAAAGAAACAAAGAAAGAAAATCCAGACTGATGTGTAAGCTGCTCTTCCAGCTAGGCTTTATGACCCTCCATACATGTTAGTACCCACCATGCATACAAGGGAAATACAAGTAAAATTGCAGGCCAATTTCATTCAAGAGTACAGATGGAGAAAATATAAACAAAATTTAACAAGTTGAATCCAGCAGTGTGTAAAATATAAGCACACGAGCTCAATTAGACGGTGATTTCTGATTGTTTTTCATTAGAGTGCTGTATCCTAAGCACTGTCTAGAGCACGATGGGCATCCAATATTATTATTTAAATGATGAATGCCCAAATCAGGTGTATTCCAGGAAGTCATGGGTCATTTAACAATAGTAAATGTATTTCACTACATTAACTAACATACATGCAATCAGTTTAATAGATGCAGTCAAAACATTTGAAAAATTCTATAACCTATTTATTTATTTCAAACTTCTTGGTAAGCCAGAAAACAAATAAGAATAACATACAGTGGCAAAGAATAAGCTACTTAGGGATAAATATAACAAAAATTTATAATAACTATAGGGAGAAATTTTTAATGTTATCAAAGATAATTTTAAAAATACCTGAGGAAAGGAAGAAGTAATTCAATCAAACATCGCTTTAAAACTAAGTATTTCAGGGTGAGGTTTTTTGTTATTTGTTTTGCTTTTGTTTTCATTTTCCTCCCCATATCTATCTATATTTATGTATATGGACATCTATCTATACTATCTATATCTATATCTATCTTTGCATAGCTCCACATTGGGAGGACTAGTGCGATTCTCATAAACTTGGAGAAATAGAAATGACCCAGTTTGGAAAAAGTGCATTGAAGTCTGAAAAAAAATACAAAATACAAATTCTAGTGCTCTAACCACATGTTCAGAGACTCCTCAAAGAATGCATACTGTGCTTTAAGCATGGGGGCAGATGTTCTGAGGTCCATGTAATTTTTGCAATGAGAACTATTGGGAGGAGGAATTTATCTGCATGATATTCCTCCTCTTTATTCTTTTCCTCTTAAAGATAAAAAGATCTCCTTCCATAAAATTTTTTTTTTCAGAGAAGCATAGGTAAGTATTAAAGTAATTTCAACATTGGTTGCTGGGCATAGTGGGACACACCTGTAATGCCGGGACTTGGAAGGCTGAGGCAGGAGAATTGTGGTGAGTTTGAGACTAGCCTGGGTTACAAAGTGAGATGAAGGCCAGCCTGAACCGCGTAGTGAGACTCTGTCTCAAAAAAAAAAAAAAAAAAAAAAAAAAAAAAAAAAAAGACAAAATAATTTCGACATTGGTAAGTTGGAAATCAACTTGACCTATAAGCACCAACCTTACCTGAATAATAATTGCGAACATTTATTTTACCCTTACTGTATGGCACATCTTGGGTTAAGCACTTTACATGTATTATCTCACTGAATGTTCACAATAACTCTATTAGTAGGTAATGTTATTCTCTTCATTTTATTTTTTGAATTAATTTTTAAATTGTTTATTGGTACAATTTAGATATGCATAATGATCACATTCATCATAGGTTATTTGTATCTCTACATGATACATCCTAGTTCCTCTTTTTTTCCCATTCCCCTCTCCTCTCTTCAATCCCTCTTCCCTTCCTTATTTACAAAGCTTTGTTTCCATTTTATCCTTTTTTTCTCATTTTTTTCTTTTCCCATCCATCCCCTTTCCAGTTCCCCTTTCCCTTTGAACAATTACTTCCTATTTCACAATATCTATTATACATTTTGGTTTTTATTTACACTTTCAGTTTCTCACACCAGAGAGAAAATGCGATACTTACACATATGTGTACAATTTATTTCACATAAGAGTATGACCTCAAGTTTCATTCATTTACCTATAAACACATCAACTTTGTTCATCTTTATGTCCAAGTAGTACTCCATTATATTAAAAAAAAACACATCTTTTTTTTACGCATTTGTCAGTTGATGGGTATTTGGGTTGTTTCCAAAATCTAGCTATTACAAACTGTGCTGCTATAAACATGGGTGTGCATATATCACTGTGGTATGATGCTTTTAATTCTTTTGGGAAGATACTAAGAGGGGGAATGGCTGGATTAAATGGTCAAATGGTCCTGGTTACTCTCTTCATTCTCAAGAGAACCTCAAATTGAGACAGAGTTAACCAAAAGTCAGAAAGCTAGTGTATTAGTTTCCTGGGGCTATTGTAACAAATTATCACAAACTTTGGAGATGAATACAGCAAAATTTTATTCCCTGTCAGTTTTGGAGGCTAGAAGTCTAAAAATGAAGATATTGGCAGATTTGGATTCCTTTAGTGACTCAGGGAGAGTCTGCTCCATACCCCTGTCCTAACTTCTCATGGCTGCATTCAGTCCCTGGCTTTTCTTGGCTTGGGGCTGCATAACTCTAGCCTCTGCTTCCACCTTTACACGCCTTTCAGTGTTTTTGTGTCTTCTCTCTTTCTGTCTCTTATTAACATGTTCATTTTTGGATTCAGTGCCCAACCTAATTCACAATGAGTTTACATCAAGAACTTAACATTAACAGCTTCTGGAAAGATTTACTACGTATAAAGGCACATTATGAGATTCAAATGGACCTATTTTGGGAGAAGTCACATGACAATTAATTAGTGAGTAGTAGAACCAGGATTCAAACACAGGTCTGCTTGACTTCAAAATTTCAATCTCATTCTCTGTCTCTCTCTCTCTCTCTCGTTTTTGTTTTTCGTTTGTTTTTTGAGACAGGGTCTCATTATGTAGGGCAGGCAGGCTTTGAATTCACTTTTGTAGCCCAGGCTGGCCTCGAAGTCACAGCAATCCTCCTGCCTCAGCCTCCCAAGTGCTGGGATTACAGGCATGTACCACCATGACCAGTTAAGGTCTTAATCTCTTATCCACTATTCTACAGTTTTCCTTTTCATGAAATCATATATATATCTATATGTAAAATATAACAAATGCTCAGTAAAGGGTTAATTGCTGAATGAGAATTAAATAACTGATATTTAGACAATTCTCTTGAAGTGTCTTATACTAAAGTCCTTTCCCAGGAAACTGTTTCTAAATAGTAAATAATCACACTGTGCTTATTTACTAGTTCTCCTACAAACATGTCACTAACTTGCCGCTTCCTCTTTGTCATTACCTTCTTTGATCCTTCACAATCTGTTGTTTTAACACTGAAACCAAAGGTAGATTACAAATTCACTCAGGAAAGAATTAAAGAGAGAGGAGTAGTCAAGAGCCTCACTAATGATGTGAAATAAGTCTGTACCCGACTCATTACCCTTGATGAAAGGCAAAATTAGCAGTCACAAACCTTTATCAGTGTCTCTGTTCCTTAACTCTTGAGTAAACGTTGAAGTACAATGTTAATCCGCTTTTCATGTTTTCCAAGAACTCTCTAGTAGAATTCCTAGAACAAGAAAGTAGCAATGTCATGGGGTTTCTTGACATTTAATGTGACTCAAGTCCTAGGATGTTTCTGCGGTGGTTAGTTTTTCCAGTCTGTGTCTTGGAAAAATGAAGGCATGGAAAAAGCAGGGAGTGGGGGAGAAATGACTTCTACTCCTGGCTTTTTCAGTTGAAAGATGTGGTAATACTGATGATAAGTTCAGTATATGTGATAAAATGTTTAGTGAATGCTATTAGTTTCTTCTTTCAAAAATTATTTCTAAGCTGGACATGGTGGCACATGCCTATAATCCCAGCACCGAGGGAGACTGAGGCAGAAGGATCACAAGTTCAAGCTCAGCCTAGAAAACTTAAAACTTAGCAAGACCCTGTATCAAAAAGAAGACAAAGTAGAAAAAGGAGAAGAAGAAGAAGAGGAAGAAGAAGAAGAAGAAGAAGAAGAAGAAGAAGAAGAAGAAGAAGAAGAAGAAGAAGAAGAAGAGGAAGAAGAAGAAAGAAAGAAAGAAAGAAAGAAAAGAAAGAAAGAAAGAAAGAAAGAAAGAAAGAAAGAAAGAAAGAAAGAAAGAAAGAAAGAAAGAAAGACAGGGAGTGTAACTCAGTACAAATACCCTGGATTCAATTTTCAGTACTGCAAAAGGACAAATTGTTTTTTGGGATGGATATGTAGCTCACTGGTAGAACACTTGCCAGGTTTAGATGAAGCTTTGGTTCAAATCCCAGCACTAAATTTTTTTTCTCTGAAAATTTATGCAAAGAAAGATTTTTACACAAAACCATTGATTTTGAGAGGTTACTTCAGTTGTACATTGAGGATGACTAATATATTTCACATTCAACAAGTAAAAACTTTTAAAAGTAAATTTGGTGACTATATGTTATTGTAAACTTTCTAATTGTAAACATAAAATATGATTACGCTCTTAAATGATTAACAAAAGACTTTTTAGGTAAAATGTATGAAATTAAATTTCTCTAAAATTGTCTGAGTATCTTTTTTGTCCCCACAAAAGCGAAGCTAAGGGAGGAAGTTACAGAGTTAGTTTTGTCATTGAAAACGATGAGGTGTAACCTACTGAGAACTCAGTGTAGTTATGTTTTCAGGACATATATCCATGTTTTTGTGATAAACAGTAAGGTTACTAATTTCACAATCCCACCACTCCTGCACACAGAAAATTTGCCAACTCTAACTGATATATTGTGCATCCTGAACTATCCTTGGGTCTCAACTACTTCACTCTTTGTGTTCCCTAAACTTGCTCGAATGGCCTGGAGTTAAATTGGGCTTTAGATTAAATTATCCAAGTTCCAGCTTTCTGTCAAGTTCTATCATAAAGAGCCAGGATAGCAGCTGACCAAACTTGCTCCAATTTCAGCATATTCTACATCAGCTCTCTACAGCATTTGACAAGAATGGAGATGCATTGCTACTCTGCTTTCTAGGACACATCTATATGTTAATTATCTCCCAACCTCTCTGACTACTCTTTCTCATTTTTCTTCATTGAATTCTCTCCCCAAGACAACTCTTTTAAATCTAATATTTCTCTGGATGCTATTCAGAGTCCCCTGGTCTTCTCAGCTACCTTCACAGGCAGTCTCACCCAAAATTACAGTTTAAATCAGCCACTGGCAAGGTATAGCTCACAGGCCAAATCTGATCCACTACTTGTTTTTGTAAAGTTTTACTGAAACACAGCCACCATCCTTTAGTTATATATTGTCTGTGGCTATTTTTGTGTTATAATAATGAAGTCTAGTAGTTAGACCACATGTATTGCAAATCCTAAATTATTTACTATCTGGCCCCCTTACATAGAACATTTGCTGAACTTTGGCTTAAACAAACACTTTTACACTGATGATTTCCAATCATTGTGCTTAACTATATGAAAGACTAGGAAAAGCAAAACATACGATCGAAGTCAAAAGTCAATGAGCAGGAATTGGATTCTATGTATGACCTTTTTTTAAAAAAAGCTACATTTGACCCATTAATTTTTTTATAGCAAGAAAATACCTAAAGTCATTCAGAAAGATTCTTTGTGGCCCTACATTATGGAGAATTGTTAAAACCAAAGAAGAGAATTTTAATATGAGTGACAGGTGAAAAGATAATGGCTTTGACTTTGAGATTCCTTCCATTGTAGTACCAACAAGGCACCCAGGGCATGTCTAGAAAAGGACCAAAAATAGAAGGTTGAAACTAGAGACAGAAGTGTGAGACTATGGATTTGAGAGTCATCACTGCTTATGTGAGAGCTGGGTCCTGGACTGGAAATGAGATCAGCCAGCAAGCATGTGTGCAGAGTGTGCTTTAGCAAGCCCAGGAAAAGGAGGCCAAGGGAAATTAATACCTTCTTAAGTGTAACACTAACTCACTAATTTAGTAAATGCTGATATTGCTTAAGAAAAGAGATAAGGTAATCCACAGGGAAAAAAAAAAAAAACAAGAGAACTGTGCCCTAAGTGCTCCGTGTCAGGGATCAAATGCTCAAAAATCCTGGTTGCTGTAGTAGCTGCTGTCACATCAGCCAACCAACCTTGTAACTGTAGATAGTCTGATAGAAAGATAAGTAATTCCCTGGTAAATTTAATCCATGTAGACCATTATTTAGATTGATCAGAACATTCATTCTCAATAACAAATTCTTTTGTCTGAATTACCTGAACAACCAGTCCTATGTCCACTAAATTTTTTTGTTAAATGATTGTGTTTTGATATAGTTACATTCAATTAAGAAGTGCTGTTAATGTGCAATGTTTTTTAAATCAACTTTTTATTTTGAAATGATTTTAGATGTACAGTAAAATTATAAAGATAATACATAGACTTCCTGAATAGTCTTCAGTTTGTCTTAACACTAACATCATACATTACAATAGTACCTTTGTCAAAATTTAGGAACCAATATTGGTATTACAACTGTCTATATTATTACAATTAACTACATTCCACACATCCAGATTCCACCAATTTTTCCACTAATGATCTTTTTTCTGTTTCAGAATGCCACATGGCATTTAGCTATTAATTCTGCATAGTCTCCTCTGCTTTGTGACAATTTCTCAATCCCTCCTTGTTTTTATAATCTTGATAATCTTGAAGAGTACTGGTGAGCCAGATGCCGTGACACAGCAGTAATCCCACTGAGAGGGAGATGGAGACAAGTTCAGGGCCAGCCTGAACAATTTAGCAAGACCTTGTCTCAAAAAAAAAAAAAAAAAAAAAAAAAAAAAAAAAAAAAAAAAAAAAAAAAAAAAAAAAAAAAAAAAAAAAAAAAAAAAAAAAAAAAAAAAAAAAAAAAACCTGAGTATGTAGCTCAGTGGTAGAGTGTTTGCTTAATATGCACAAAACCCCATGTTCAATCCTTAGTACTCTACTAGAAAAAAAGTATCGCTGAGGTATTTTATAACACCTCCTTCAATTTGCATCATACGTGCTTTCTCATGATTAAATGAAGTCTAAGGGTCTTGGGGAAGAGTACCATACAGGTGAATGAAGTGGCTTCTTATCTTATTATAATGCACAATATCAACATAACATATATCCACTGATGTTAGGTTTGATCATGTCATTAAGGCAGTACTGCTTAGTTTCTCCATAATGTTACTATTTTTCCCATACTCTATTCTTTGGAAGAAAGTTCCTAAGTCTAGCCCACACTCAAGGGAATTAAATCTTTAGAGTACAGGGTATCTACTTATATTATTTGGAATTCTTTAAGTAGATTTGTTTCTTCTCCTCCACTAACTTGTTTACCGTATTGCACATTTATATCAATATGGATTGATATATATTTATTTTATTTCATCATGCTGTAATACAATGCCTTGTTCTCTCCTTTGTTCAGATTGTTCCAGGTTTGACTACAAGTAGCACTTTCAGGTTGGCTCCTGTATTCCTTTGATATGCCCCCATTCTTTATCCTTTATACTTCCTTGCTTTCGGGCACAGAAAGCTCATTTTATATTGTATCCCAGAAATTACTCACTTTTTAGTTATTTTTAGTAAAGAAAGGAAACTGTCAGTTATCTAAAGTGTTAAACATATAGTTATCATATGATCCAAGAATTCCATTCCTTAAAAAAATGAAACCGTGTCTAAAAAAAAAATTTGTAAGTGAATGTTAATAATAGCAGTATTATAAAAGCCCAAAATTGGAAACAACCCATACTTTCATCAATTGATGAACAGATGAATAATACATCGCATACCTATGCAATGGAATTGTATTTAGTTATAAAAATGAAAGAATACCGATACATGCGACAACATGTACAAGCCTTGTAAACATTGTTAAGCAAAAGAGTTCCAGCATAAAAGTCTACACATCTGATTCCATTTATATGAAATGTCCAAAATATGCAAATTCATAAACACAGAAAGTAAATTAGTGGTGGCCAGGAGCTACAGGGAGAGGAAAAGAAGCTACTATGATTCATGTCTGGATGTCCCCCCACAGTCTCATGTGGTCATGGGGGGCAGGCTTTTCATAGGTTACTGAGTTGAGAGATTGTGACTGATTCATGGTCTAATGCTGGGATTAAGGATGGCAGTGCTACACCCACCCGAGGATGGGTAACCTGCATATAATATAAGGGAGAGAAAGAGGCCTCTCTCTCTTGCTCTCTCTTATTCTCTCTCCCTCCTTCCCTCTCCTTGCTTGTTACTTTTGCTGTTTTCTGCCACCATGAACTGTTGCCCTTCTGCCATGTGCCACCCTGCCTTGCAGCCAGTTGATTATGGACTGAAACCTCTATAAACTATAAGCTAAGAAAACCTTTCCCCCTTTAACTTTGGGTGTCAGGTATTTTGTCTCAGCAATGAGAGAAAAGTAACTAAGACAACTGCTAATAGGGAGAGAGTTTCTTTCAAAGATGATGAAAATAGCCAAGCATGGTGGCGCATGCCTTTAATCCCAGTACTTGAGAGCCTGAGGTAGGAGGAGCGTTGTGAGTCTGAGGTCGGCTTGGGCTACAATGTGAATGCAAGACCAGCCTGAACTACATAGTGTGACCCTGTCTCAAAAGACTAGGACCAGAAGTTTGGCTCAGTGGCTTAAGTGCCTGTCTGGCAGGTGTGAGGTTCTGAGTTCGATCCACGGTGCCACAAAAAAATAAATAAATAAAAGGATGATGAAAATATTCTAAAATTAAGTAGTGATGATAGTAGTACAACTCTGTAAATATGCTAAGGACTACTGCATAGCATATTTTTAAAAGATTAACTTATAAAATATGAATTATATCTCAATAAAGCCATTATTTTAAAAAGAAAATAATAAAGTGTTTTATATGATTGTCCTTTGGATATCTAAGGATCTTTATCAATGTATGAATGGTTTCATGTTTTCAAGTTAAAAAATCTTTAGAATACTAAATGAACATAGTAATTCTGTTGGCTTCTATTAATTAGGCACCACTCTATGCTAACTATTTGAATAACTTTGAGTCACAAAATAACAGTTTCATCTAGCTCAGTGTAACTCAAAGTTAGGCATTTGAATATGCAATATATAGTTTTACACTCCAGAAATGTTCCATCACCTAAGAAATAGATCCAAAGAGATTCACTGAGGTGTCTCTGGTCACACAATATGTACTTCTACAGGCAGTATTCAAATCCAGATCTGAGTGCATTTTCCTGGTCTGCATGAACTCCTAGATACTTTTTCAAAAAAGGATTGGAAAACTGAACCACCCATTTGCAACTTGGACTAGACTCTTGGTATAGCTAAAATCAGAACTTACTTTCCTCTGGTTCATACTTTTCAATTATGGTATTTCCCTCCACATTGCTAGTAGTCCTGTCATCTCTAGATAGGAAGCACTTATCATTTGTAAATCTTGACTAAAACAAGAGAGTAAAAGAGGGAATCTGAGGACTTTAGCCAAGCAGAAACAAGTAGTCAGTGACACACAGTTTGACTGAAACTATAAACTTTGAAATTGCAAACTGCTTTTAATCTTACTTGATGTGCTTCTAACTTTATCTCAGTGGTCCCTTACCCTAGTGTGATCTTGCCCTAAATTCTCAAAATGCGATATATGTGCAAACATTTTAATAACTAGATTTGTTCTCCTCTACCCCATGCCACTCTCCTCTCTTATTTGATGCTATCTCATCTTTTCATTCCTATTGTCTCTAATTTTCTCCATTTAAGAATTGGCACAGCCTCTGGTTAATATTAGTTGCATTAAATGTCAAGTGAATGCTATGAAAGAATAAAGTTCAGCTCAGATCATATCTCCAAATATATATTTATGAGTTGGGTTTGTTCCTTTGTGTGTTCTGTTGTTTGGGTTTTTGTTTTGTTTTCTTTTTTGTTTTGTTTTGGTCCTTTGCATTTTCAGGGGAGCAATGCATGTTCTTAGAGAAAAAGACCATCTGTGTTTATAATAGAAAATAACAACTCCTCCATCTAGTTTTCACATTCTAAAAATTAACTTGTTTTATTTTTCCTCCTTAAAACGCAACTTTGATGTAATATTTATTTGTTTTCTCTCTTCCAACGTTCAAAAGAAGACCCCATTAAGAGGTGTTTGCTCCCTGTGCTTAGAATACAGTTTGATCTATAAGAGGGTCTCAATAAACATCTGTCAAATGAGGTAGCAACAGTGAAAGTTAATGCAAAAAGAAGCAATCATATTAAGAATTGTAGGCATTTTTCTCCTCAAATTTGTCTTTATGGTTATTACAATATTGTACTGAACATTTGAATAAAAATCAAAGAAAAAATGCCTCGGCTTCCCCTTGAAAATGCTATCTAATTCTGACAGCCTTTTTGAGAGTAGCTGACTGACTTGAAACATGAGAGGAAGGTAGAGATTAAATGATTTACTGAAGGGAGAGGAGCAAGCTTGGGGGCCCCTGGGCAGGATCATGGTAAAAGGAGGCAACGGAAAGAGACATAGTTCATTGCACAAAAACACAAAACAAATTTTCTCCTCTTTTTCCGCCTGCTACCTCTCTGTTTTTGAAGCATAGCTGACTTTTTGTCATCAAAATAATTGTGATAGTTAGAAAAGACATTAATTAAACACAAATTCTGTTTTAAACAGTGTGAGTAGATTGCAACCCCATTCAAAGAAACCCGCGGTCTTTGGCTGACGCAAGAAGTGAAATGAATGGCAGAAGTCAGGCCACATGTTCAGAGCCAATCAGATTCACAGGATGTCCATAATTTAGCACTTTCTTGTTGAACAATGAGGCTCTTTTCACTAAATATCCTAGTTCCACTTACAGACAAAGTCCATACTCTTAACAAGAATCTTTTTCATAGCTATAACCTGTCATTCACCAAAATGACATCTTAAAAAATCAAATTTCAAGAATTATCTTGGCTGTCACTCAATCTCATAAATCTTTCCAAATCCCTTTAGAGCCAGCCTGAGAGTGCAGACTAGGATGTAAGTCTGCTACACCTGTTGCCTATAAACTGTGGTTTATTACAGAAAATACAGTTGTAAACTTATATGCCCCAAGGGTGGCTTTATGGTGAAAACCAAGAACCCCTGATTCTTGCACTTAATCGTTCATAGTTGTCTTGACAACACACTGTGTTCACTAATTCCTAGCATGGCTACCCCTGATTCTAATGAATCATGAAATGTGCATTGATGAATCTTTGCTTCCCTAATACAAACCTTATTACCCATGAAACAGTTAAAAAGTAAACAAAGCTATGACAATACAATTACTTAAAGTGCTTGCATTTTTCAAATAAGAACACAGTTTCTCTCTCTGACAATAGATTTCCTGACCAGATTATAAATCTACTAATTATATCTTGACTTCATAATTCTATCCCCTTTCATTTTCAATGAATGAGTTATACTCAGT
The DNA here is from genome assembly GCA_004363535.1 of Dasyprocta punctata. Taxonomy (NCBI): domain Eukaryota; kingdom Metazoa; phylum Chordata; class Mammalia; order Rodentia; family Dasyproctidae; genus Dasyprocta; species Dasyprocta punctata. The sequence continues at coordinate 14,532 of RJWM01001779.1, forward strand.
TCATCTTAAATGCCAGAGAGATTTGTCCTGCACAGTTAAGTTACTGCCGTGCTTCTCCCCAGACAGCAATAATTTACATTTGTACAACTTGTCAAATGCAAATGTCTTGCATGTAAACATTTTTTACTTTAACCTATGATGAAATATTTATAAACTAGACATTTTTAGTCACAGTTTTACAGATGTGAAAATAAGGATCAGAGAGTTTAGTGAATTGCAAAAACTCAAGCAATGACTGTACTTTAACCCAGTTTAGCTTCAGGCTGTGGTATCTATTATCAGTAACCTGCGTTTTCTTTGGGGTTCTGGAGAATGCAGAGAGTATGTGTGAATTTGGAACTCAGGCACTCGCTAGTAGGGCTTCAGTGTTGAACTTGCTGAGGCCTTAAGTCAGATACTCCTGGGTATTCTGATGTCCTCTGATCTGCTGTTCTTTCTTGATTTACGCCTCACCACTATCCCAATAATCAGATTATGTCCCAGTTCTTCCACTTGCACTGGAGCTACAGAGATGACCCATTCTTGCTTAGCTGGGCTTAATATTTGATAAAACACCTATCATTTCCCAACTTCATCTTTTTAGAAAGTGGACCCAGTACTCTTTTTTCCAGCTGGACACATGTCTCTAACCATAAAATTCCCTTGTAATGATGATATGATGAGGCTATACACCTGCACAGAGGAAGGCATGACTGGGGAATTCCCCAAACTGCTCCAGATACTAGATAAGCCCTGGTCACAGTGAAGCCTATGGAAAGAAGCCAACCAGTCTATTGGGTAAAATGTAGTTATATGGCCATATCTCACCTCCAGGAAAGCCAGCATTTAGCCTTTATTCTAAATAACTATATGCCTTACTGAAAATTGTGATTTTATCTCTAAATAATGAAAGGTAAATTAATATTACATGGCAACTGGGCAGCTTTTGCTATCTGTTCCTTCCTCAAACAACTGTTGCAACTCTTCTCAAAACAAGGAAACTCTTCATTTTTACCTTCCTCTAGGACTATGACTTACCCTAATATCTATTCCCCTTCCACACACACATCAGGTCATGTACCTTGGTATCCAAATGGAGTCCACAAGTGAAACTTGGTATCCTGTTGACTGCAAAAAGCTCATTGTAAGAAGCTCTCTTTAAATTCTGGGGCCTCAGACTTTGAGTTTCTGATTCAGTGAGACTGAAAAATATCCTGAAATCTAAATTCTCAATGCCAGAGTGAAAAAGAAAGAAAGGAAGGAAGGAAGGAAGAAAGAAACAAAGAAAAAGAAAGAAAGAAAGAAGGAAAGAAAGAAAGAAAGAAAGAAAGAAAGAAAGAAAGAAAGAAAGAAAGAAAGAAACCTCTGTTTGATGCTGGTTTATCAGTGTCTTCAGTGAAAATAGATGAACTTTGTATATACAGTGTATTTATGGTACAGAATTTTCTTTATGTATGCTATACTATAAAACAATGTTTTAATGCTACAAAGTGTTTCCAGATCATTGTGTTGCACACAAATGTATGTGAACAGACACCACAGAAAGAGGCTTGACCAGGGCTCGATTCTGCCTGGTTTTGGAAACTTTGAACATGCTATTTCACCTGGCTAGACTGCCATTATTTTTACACAAATTTACAGAGGAAGTGTTCACTAAGTCACATATTAACAACTGAATTCAGGTGTAGGACAGGTGTTAGAAGAGTGTGAGTTAGAATATTGTCCCATAATTTGAGGGACGCACTACTGCTTTTCAGCATTTCTTCTTGGTTTCCATTTCGTTTACCCTTTCTCCACTACCTTCTCCCTTCTGCCTGTCTGGTTCCACCTACTGCTGGAAGAGAAATGGCATTGTCACAAAAGTAGTATAAGTAAGGGAAAGCTTAGATGGGGAGAGAAATGAGAATTGTGGCGAAAGATATCCTGTCTAGGATACCTTGATAACTATATGCCTCACTGAAAATTGTGATTCTATTCTAGCCAGGAAAGCTCTGCCTATGAGGAAGATCAATACAGCCCTCGTTGCCACACTCAATGACAGGAAAATATACTAGTGTAGGGAATTACCTCAGGAATTCTGGGATCTCTTCCTACTTGAAATATCAAAAAATAAAAATAAAAAAAAAGTTCTGTAAGAAGATCCAACACCACACAGGTCTGTCTCAGAGAAAAGAATTAGAAAATCTTCTATTATGGTAACTATTGTTGATTTTTTAATGTTTTGAAGTCCTGTATCTCTTATACTGGCTTGTCTTGATTGGTTTTATTCTGTTTTATCCTCTTTAAAATAAAAAAATTTTCAAAAAATAATAATAGAAAATCTTCTATAACAGAATACTAGGTATTGAAAAAAAAAATCTCACATTCCAAGCCTTGCTTTTCCCATTAAAAATTATAGGTGATATTTTGAAATACTTGCCTATCTTACCTACCCCAAATAAAGTATTCACTGCAGTCATGACAATTTTTACCTTAGATTTGTTTTGAAATGTTTGCTGATGTGCATATGTTCCCCCTTTGAAATGTACATTTTAAAGATGTGGTATTTTTATACAATGGAGTACTACTCAGCTATCAAGAAAGATTGCATCAAGACTTTTAGCAATAAATGGACACAACTTGAGACCATATTCCTAAATGAAATAAATCAGACTCACATGTGTGAATACCATATTGTCTCCCTAGTATAAGAAACTGAAAAAGTATATATGATCCAAAATCTACAATAAATACTGTGTAGGGGTAAGAAACTGCTCAAAGAGGAAAAGTAATTGGGATAGAGGAAAGGAGGAAAGAGGGAAGGAAAAAGGAAAAAGACATAAATTTGTATATATGTATATATAAGATAGCTAAAACAACTATACTACTAAATGTATAAGTTACTGAAAAAGAACAGTTAATACTCATATGATTAGATCAATTTTACATGTCTATATCTGCTAATCTAAATGACCCTTTTGAAGGTAACGATATGCAATATTGCAACCATTGTCAAATTCCTATCATCTTGTTTTATAAACCTATAATGTTATTGTGTTGTATTTGTTGTTATCATTTGTTTGTCTCTTTTGCTTTTTGTCTTTCTTTTGTGTCTTTTTTCTTTTTGATCTAATCGTTTGAGTACTAACTGTTCTTTTTCAGTAACTAATACATTTAGTAGTATAGTCATTTTAGCTGTCTTATGTATACATATACACAAATTTATGTTTTTTTCCTTTTCCCTTCCTTCTTTCCTCCTTTTCCCTTGTCTTAGATTTTAAAAAAAGAAATGTGCTTTTAAAACAATGCCAAATGAAACCATTTTCTGTGCATATAGAACATTTTATTTTGAAAATCCTTGCTGATACATGCAAGGTCTGTGCAGTGTCAAAAAACACATTTAGTCAAACATCCTTGGGAGAACAGCTTAGTACCATTAACTTTATTATACAGATAAGAACACTGAAATCTAAATAGGTTAACTAGAGTTGTAAGATATATTTTGGCAACTGAGTACTCCAAAAATACTGTGTATATAGAAAGAAAAAGGTGATCTTTTGTAGAAAAGAAACAAGGAAGAAAAACCTAGAGGCAAGAAGAATTTATATTTTTGTTTCAAAAGATTTCATAGCTAATGTCAAAGAATATAGTGTTCTCCTGAGCCATGTACAATTTTCTCATCCAGTATTTTGGGGAATTATACTACTTCAGCTCCAGAATTCAACCAAATTAGAGATATATTCATGGCTTCCCTCTGTGAATTATGAAACATTAAGAAAATTCTGGTTATGGTATTGCTATCAATGCTGTGCATAATCAACACATTGTTGGTGTATATCCCATACAAAACTAATAAATAAATTACAGGGACATACTAACTCTAGTTTTTTCTGTTCATCAAATATTTATTGAGTAGCAACTCTGGATTAGTGAATGTGCTAAGTATGAAGATAATCATAAAAGATAGCTCCTACCTTCCAGTAGTTTAGTATGTGAAAGAGAAAAATAAGACATAATCAAATAGTCAAAAATAACATAATTAGTGAAGGTAGAAAAACATGTAGTGTGTCCTACAAGCATGAGAGACGAGTATAGTGTGCTCTTTCTGAATAAAATCACAAAATAATTAAAGGATGTGATATTTGAGCAACAGTTTAAAGTAAAATCAGGTGAACGACATACCAGAGAGATGTAGTTGTAAGTAGAAGGGTCCCAAGCCATATTAAGGGTATACTATGTGACCTACACATGTTAAGTACAGGTGGGAAATGCAAATTGAAAGAATGAAATGGACTTGTGAATGGCTACATTCCACCATCAGTGAGGAACCACTGCAGGTTCTAAACCAGAGAAGTACCATGACATATTTGTGTTTAGCAAAGATAAATCTGAGTAGAAAACAGCTTGAAAGTGAGGTCCTGTGAGTAAACAACTGGTTAGGAAACCCTGAGTTTTCGCAGTGGTACAAAGCTGAGTTGAAGACCTGAATAATTATGATGGCATGAGAGTAGAAACAGCTTCAGAAGACATTCGGGTAGTAGAATCAACAAGACTCAAAACAACATAGGAAGTGGTGACTTGAGTTTTATGTGCAGCTTGTGTTATCTGAGTTAAGATCATGGGAGAAAGTGCAAATTAAAGAGAAGATACTGAAAGGATTTTACATATATATTATCATATTCTGAATAGCATAAAATAAATAATTGAATCTGTTATTAAGTGTGTTGTAATACCTTACAGTCATCATCTAGAAAGGAAGAGCTTCCTATTAGGAATATGTAAGCTTATGAGTTCTGTAGTACTTTTTTTGAAGCTTTCGTTTGTTTTCCTAAAGAGAGAGAGGGTTGCATCTGAGCCACTTTTTCATTACTGAGACAAAATATCTGAAACCCATAATTTAAAAGGGGAAATGCTTATTTTAGCTCACAGTTTTTAGAGGATTCAGTCCTTAGTTTGCTGGCTTCAGGAGAGGAAAGGCATGGCGGAAGTATCTGACAAAGGAAACCTACTTACACTGTGGTGATCAGGAAGCAGAGAATGAAGAGAAGAGCTGGGGAGGGAGTTATATACTTTCAGATTATTACCCCTATTCCCAGTGACCTGCCTCTTCCTCCTCAACTCACCTACTAATAGCACATTTAGCTACAGCGTCTCCATTATATAATCACCTTCCAAACACGTGAGGCTTTGGGAAAAGATCTATATGTAAATGATAACATTCCACCTAAGAACTCCAAAAGACTCATGACCATCTCATTGTGTAAAACACATTTAGTCCATCTATAAGAGTCACCAAAGTTTTAACAGTTCTAGCACTGCTAAAAAGTACAGGTCCAAAATCTCCTGTGAGAGTCAAGGCAAACTGTAAATTCCTATAAAATCAGAGACGATGTTAAATACTGATGATACACAATGCCACAGGGCAAACATCCCCATTCCAAAAGGGAGATATAAAGGGATTTTTTTTAAAAAGTATGTGAAAAAAACAATACAGAAATTTGGCAGGGCAAACATTAAATCTTGCAGCTCTGGTTCCAGCATCCAAGGCATGTTGTGGCAAGATATGACTTCCAAGGCCTTAGACAGCCCTACCCCCATGGCATACTTGTTGTAGCACTCATAGTTTCTCTCTTGCAGTGACTTCACTCACTGCTGTAGCTTTCCTCAACAGGCAATTCACACTGCTGGCATTGCCAAATCCCTGGGGTCTCCACAGCACTTTTTGCTTCACTCTCGCAGCTCCATGCAGTGCCTTCTCAGGGGCACACTGCCTGGCCTGCCAGGCCAAATTCTGAAATCTGGGTGAAAGCCTCCCCAGCCCCACAACTCCTGCCTTCTGCATGCCTATAAAACCATCCCATGTGGATGATGTCAATGTTTGCTTCCAACTCGAGCAGTAGCCAGTCACCCATGGATCATGGTTGGAGAGGCCTCTAAGTGCCTGCATTACTGAGCACTGTAAATTGAAACCCATGGGACTAATTCCCTATAAGCTCTTTCTTGAGCATGGTACCCTGGGGCTCTTTCTAAAATGAAGCTTTTATAGTCTTGGACGTCTTAGCCTATGAGGGATAGGGTCTTACTGATTCTTAAGATGCCTTCAAGCCATCTTTACTACTGTCCTGAAGCAAAGTACTTGGCTTTCTTTTATTGCTAATTTTTTCAGCAACCATGATGTCCTTTACTCCTGCTTTGCAGGCACTTCATTTCTGGCAAACTGAAAACTTCTAAAATCATTTAACTCAGCCATTTGTTCATGAGTCTCACTCTTGATATTGCTAAAAGCAGCAAGAAGTTCCTGTACTATAGCCTGAATGTTGGACTGCCTTTAAATGTTCCCCACCAGATTAATTAGTCCACTACCCTTATTCTCAGTCTTCTGCAAAGTCTGAGGACATGAGCAACATGTAGACAAATATTCTGCCAGAGCATAACACACATGGTCTTGAGTCCAGCTGCCAATGAAATCCTTCCCAACTGAAACTTTTTACTTTCTACTGTCTACGTTTCTATGAGCATGCTGGTCTTCTGAGCTTTGACCAGAATCTCCCACCAAGTTTGGCTTAGAATGTTCTAGGACTTCTTTAGCTGGCATCTCCAAACCTTTCCAAACTCCTCCCATGAACTAGTTTCAAAGGCTTCTGAACCACATAATCAGGTATTTTCATAGCAATGACTCCACTTATCTGGTATCAAAATCTGTCTTAATGGGTTGGCAACCTGAGCATTTCTTTGGAAGATGACAGTAGGCAATGTAGAAAATATGGGGGATTCTCTTCTGTCTTGTCTTGTAGGCCCAATATGGTTCTCAGTGTTTTGCTTTACTCTGATTATTATTATTATTATTATTATTATTATTATTTGCTTTATTTTATATTCTATTTTTAATGGTTTTATTCTGTTTTGTTTTTGGCTCAATTCTAGTATACCTGTTGGAATGGTCAGCTGTTCTGAAGATAACAAGATATACTATAGTGGCTATTGTTTTCATATCTCTCTTCAAAGTTCTGTACCAGTTCTGCTGCTTTGTTTTGATTGATTTTGTTCTGTTATGTTCTGTTGGATTTTACTATCTTTAAAATTAAAAAAAAATCTGTCTTAACCACTTTCTCATCACTAGGACAAAATACTCAATAGCCAGTACTTAAATGAGGAGAGGTTTATTTGGGCTCAGGGTTTTTTAGAGGATTTATCTATTGTCAGCTGGCACTAAGGCAAGTAAGGCATGATACAAGGGTCTGATGGAGGAAAGGTGATTGCATCATGACAGCCAGAAAGTAGAAAGGGATGAACAAGGAAGGAAGATACAAGCTTTCAGGTCATGCCCCCAATGACCCTACTCTTCTATGTCTTCTGACAAGACTCAACTCCCAACAGTATATTTAGCTATTGTGCCCCCATGATGCAATCACTTTCCAATACAAGAGGCTTTTGGGTGACATTTTAGATCTAAACCATAACCACTTCCCTTTTCATTCCCAAATATCAACTTTGTGGACCTATTTCTTCATTTTTTATTTTATGAGAAAAATAAAATGCCATAATAAAATAAAGAGAAGAACAATAGTTAACACGCCATGTATAGTTACCTTCAAAGTAGTTATTTAGAGACAAAAAAGATTCTCTTATAGAGAAGAAACAGATAATCTCTTAGTTCTTTTCAATAAAGTAAGAGACACTAGTAGCATAAATGAAGTTAATCATCATATAAATTAAAATATTTTGATGCAGTAAAATAGGTAACTTATGGAATTATTTGAATATCTCCCTACTTTCCATTTATTTATCTCCTATTTTGCTTTTCATATATACATTTTTCTTATATAAGAGAAACTATATGATTTTTAAGTTTGAGTCTGAATTGTTTCACTTAACATTACATTCTCAAAATGTATCCATTTCCCTATGAATGCCTCGTGTATCTTTCTTTATGACAGATTAGTATTCTGTTGTGTATAAATACCACATTTGCCTTGTCCATTCATCTGTTCAAGGACATTTATACTGTTTCCAAGATCTAGCTATTATAAATTCTGCTTCTGTAGACATGGGTACTGGTGAATCAATCCCAGCATCACATCCTTGATCCAAGGAGCACATACCCTAGATCCAGTCACCTTTGAAAGACCTTACGTATGACTGCATGAGGCTTTGGGGGAACATCTAGATACAAGCCATATCAGGTTACCAAAATGATGTGTAAAAGGGGAACTGAAAGAGATAACTCAAGACATGCCTTTCCAATAAAAATCAGCATATCAAAGAGATAAATTGCATGTCCACAATTATGGCAATACCATTCACATTAACTAAGATATGGAATTAGCCTAGGTGCTCACCAGTGAATTAATGGATAAAGAAACTATGACATGTATACTCAATCAAATATTATTGAGTCATAAAGAATAATAAGATACTGTCATTTGCATAAAAATAGATAGAACTGGACCACATTACCCTAAGTGAAATAAGCCAGACACAGAAAGACAAGTAACTGCATGTTTTCTCTCATGTGTGGAAGTTATTAAAAAACAGAAGTTGAACTGCAGTTAGAATAGTCATTACTGAAGGTCAGGAAGGGAAAAGGATGATAGACAAAGGGAAACTAGGTTTGGTCAGTGCATAGTATATGCATGTATTGAACTATCACACTGAACTGTATTAGCAGCCACACCTAATACAAGTTAAGCAAAAATTAAACGTAAAATTTTTAAACAGATCATCAATTTAAAAAAAGACATGCTTTCTAATCTTTGAGCCAGTTTTTGGTATAGAATATGACATAAAGACTATGTTCATATTAATAAGTGAATAACCTCATCATCATCATCTCAAAGATATAAGTATAATAAATGCAGAAAGTCCTGGTTCTGACAATTAGAAGTAATTAATGACAAAGATTTTGTAGATATTATTCAGAATATACGCTCAAAGAGAAAGATCTTTAGTTTAATAACCTTGTGAGTGATACTGACTATAAAAGGACTACAAGGGCTACCTAGTTAACCATGGATAACCATCATTGTGCTTAATAATTGGACCTAGAAACTGATATATGGCACTTTTGTTTCTGCTCAGTAGAAAAGTTGTAATAAATTTAGACCCCAATCAAGAAATTATTCTGCCTAGCCTCATAATGTAGTAGATCACAACAGCTGGCCAGAGCATTGGATTAAAGACTGAAAAACTAACAAGTCACACAGAGAAGAAAACTATTCCCAGGCAGTAACTTACAAGTAATAGAATGCATTTTACACATTATAATAAGGGGAAATGTCTTGGTTACTTCTTTTCTCATTGCTGAGACAAATACCCAACATTCAAAATTAAGGAAAGAAAGGTTTGTTTAGCTCATAGTTTGTGGAGGTTTCAGTCCATAACGAGTTGGCTCCAAGGCAGGGTGGCATGGTAGAGGAGCAACAGTTCATGGTGGAAGACAGCACAAGCAACAAGAGCAGAAAAGGGAAGAGCAACCTAGTAAAACCCTTTCCCTACCTTGTATTGTATGCAGGCCTCCCACTCCAGGGCTGGCATAGCGCTCACACCCACAATCCCAGTGTTGGACCATGAATCAACCACAAACTCTAGAAGCCCACCACCATGACTGCATTAAGGATTTGGGGGAACATCTAGACACAAACCATAAAGGAAGTAACTTCATTGACTTATCATTAAAGTAAGACTAAATAATGAAGTAAAGAATTGAGAAATTTTAGCAAATAAGGGTTCAAGTTTAGAATAGAGACATTTAATTTCCCATTTTATTAAAATTTTAAAAGTAGATGATACAAATGCTGAAAACTTTTGTCACTCAGAGCCATCCAAAGCCTGCTATTGTTAGATCATTATAGTGCTTACCTACCTCTTTAACTCTAGCATTTTGATAGGTATAATCCTTTATGTAAGCATACAAATTGGTCTCTCCAGTCTTTAAAGAAGAAATCCTCTATTCCTTCAAAAATTAGAATTTATCAGTTTGAATGGTCATTCTTTCAAAATCTTAGACCAGTTTCCCTTGTCAAACTGTAGGTCTGGTTTTCTCCATTCATTATTTTCAAGAAGCAAAAAGATTCAGGTATAAGTAGACATATCACTTACCTTGTGGCAATATCTGTCAATATCTGTCAAGCATATATCTAGAAACCTTTTGTGACTTATTTTGTGTCCGTTTTAGAAACAAAAGTTGACTAAGGGCAATGCATTGTGAACACAATTCCAGTTGTTGATATCATATGTAGCATGAGTTTTAGTATTACTTGTTAAATAAAGTCCCCTGAAGTTTGGGCAAAAGTATCCAACTTATATTTTAATTTCTTGAATATAGAATCTCTATTCTGTCTGTGTTCCCCCATGGAGTTAGACAAAATTATTTTCCAATGTTAAAGATATTTTTATTTTGTTTCACTGTACTTGTTCACTCATTTCCTTTACTTAAATGTTCCTAGTACCCGATGACTTCAAGAAAAAAATGGCTTCACACAAATCTTTGAAGTTAATTTTAAAATTACCTTTAAAATACATTCTCCAAAAATAGTTGGTTTATATTTCTCAATTTCAAACAAAAGGTAACCCATTTATTGACTTAAATTATGAGTTAAGAAGAAAGCTATTTTGTTTTTAATATATATTTCTTTAAGCATTATTGAAGTTTTCTTAGTCAAAATCATTTTCATCATGTTCAATGGGATAAAAATTTTGGGATTCAATCATATATTTGTTCATGGATCAAAAGGGCATGCTCTTTATTTTATTTTAAAAAGAAAAAATAAAAATAGCAATAAAACAGTTTCAAAACAGTCTAGGAGGAAAGTAACAATAATCAACACACTATGTATTGTTATCTTCATAGTAGTTATCCAGAGTGCAAGATATGGGCATGAAATATTGTCCAAAGAATATTAGCAGAAACCTTTCTGTTCAATGAACTAAGAGAAACTTACTGTATAACTACCCTAACTGTCTTGTGTGCATATACGTATATTTCCTTTTTATGTCTTTCCTTTTCCCTTTCCCCAATCATGATTTCTCTTTTCTTTTGAACAGTATTTATTCATGATATCTATTGTACATTTTGAATCTTATTTACTCAGTTTCTCATATTAGTAAGACAACATGATGTTTACACATGTGGGCCTGACTTATTTCACTTCTGAGTATGGTCTCAAGTTCCATCCATTTACCTATAAAGTCTCAAGTTTATCCTTCTTTGTGACTGAGTAATACTTCATTATATTAAAAAAATCTTTTTTATCCATTCCTCAAGTTGATGGGCATTTGGGTTATTTCCAAGACTTAGCTGTTACAAATTGGACACACTCTTGACAAAAAGTTTTTCTCTGAAAATTGCTTTTGATGTTAAATTGCTATCATGCCCAGTTTTTTCTGTAACTTGCCCATTTTTAATATGTACTTACTACCACAAATGCATTCAGGTCAACTGACATTTCTAGGTAATTAAGATGTTAGTATAAAATTTATTGTTAATAAATCTTCAGCATGCAATCCATTTACTGAATATGATTCAAATATACCTTTTTAAAATAGCTCATTCCATTTCAAATGAATAATGTCATTGCAGGCCATCTCAAGGGTTATGGCAAGATCAAAGTGAAGAGAGAGCTACTAATTTGTCTGCTTCAACCTTTTAGAAAGATATTATTATTCCATTCAGTATCATACTGACTCATATTTATTTCTATTTCAGGTAATGATACACTAAAATTTGAAGATCACAGGTTTTACTTTGTGTCTATAGGCAGAATGATCTTAATAATTTTAGATAGCCTATTTGGAGGAAATAGTAACTGTAGAGTGTTCTTAACGAGCACCAATAAAAGAAGAAATTATCTTTCCTGGAAAAGTTGAGTATGGTAAAGTGAAATGCTTATTATCCTCATTTCAAACTATTCCTAGAAATATTTTACCTGAGTATCTTGGTCAGTGGGATTAACAGAAAAAAAGACTATATGAGACTTTATCTAAGAGAAAGAGGAGCCAGTTCATTTCATCTAGAAATGGAGTTGTTTTACAGCCACTTAGATCTCTAGACACAGAAATGTCTGCACTCTGCATCTTTGCTCTCCGAGACAAGGCAGAAGCTGTGTTCATCAGGAGGAGCGGGCTTCTGGGACAGAAAGCCCTGAACAAAAAGAAGCCGTTCATGGTTCAGGGTTTGCCTAATGCATGTAGCCAGCAGGTCTCTGTGCTCTCACTAAGCTGTGACAAGAACTAAAAATTCATGACCTATTATCCCTTTTAACAAGATGTTTAGATCATTAGCAATTTGGAATTATAAATGCCATCTCAAAACTATCAATATAAAAATCTTGGATTCATCAAAATAGAATTTCTTTCTATACATTACTTTCTATAAAAATGTATTCATCCCATATTTTAAATTGTCCTGAAACTATAGATTTAGGATCTTTGGATCACCAACACTTCTTTCTTTCTTAACATAGTATTCATTCTATCTTATGTTTGCCTAATCATTCATTCATTCAATAGGTATTTATTGAATCCCTGATATGTGCAAAGTTCTTATTAATACTACAAAGCATTTAAAAGAAGTATAAAAATGGTATACTCATACTAGATATTTAAATAACATAAGACAGAATCAGATTTAACACCAAAATGAGTGGAAAAAAAGAGTTGAGAAGAGAAAAGCATCTGTGAGGTTCCATTACAATCGCCTTAAATTAAAAAGTCAAGTAGCTCCCTCCTACAGCGTCCCTTTCTGCACCCCAGACTCCAGGTATCCATTGTCCTTCCCTCATTCCTCCCTCAGCCAAACACAAATATATCAATTGGCTCAGGGAATCCCACTGTGAATTCCTTCCTATCAGACCATATGATGTTTTTCCTCCCTCTCCTTTCCCTTTCATTCACTAAATCTTACTTACATACTAAACTATCATTTTTGGGGAGTCCAATTTTCTGCAAAGAAGCACATATAATTAATTAAAGGTGTAAATTTTACCACTATCATATGCTTTCCAGATTAACTCAAGGAAATTATTTGATCATGGTAATATCAAACATCAGTTTAGTTAGGCAGGACAGTGGTAGCAATATTTTTGACCAGAAGGCCAATCTTTGTAGCCTTCTGTTCTTCCAGTGCAGTAGGCCAGCCCACTGTGACAATCTCTGTCTTAAACTGGTTTCCCTGCAAGTGGGAATAGATGAGGTGCTGATTGCAAAATGTTCACATGGAGAGTGCTCTTCACCGGCAGAGCAAATGGAAACAAAGGAGCTGACTCACAAAGATGTTGCAGTTGAGGCCCCAGTCAGTTCTAATCAGAGCCAGGATAACTCCTGAATTGTTCCAAACAGAGGTAAAGGAGCTGGGTCCTGCATCCCCAATCATTTTATCGTCCAGTTTTTGACCACAAGCTGCCTCTTAGTGGGGATGGTTCCTCGGTTGAGAGAGTTCTTGATGGCAGAGGACAGATTCACTGAGAAACAGTGCAAGCTGATAGCAACCAATACTCCCAGAAACTGAGAGACAGAAGAGTTACCCTTCAAGAGAGAATCCTAGAGGGGCCCAAAATATGGTGGCAAGATCAGGGGAGTGTCTGTTAATACTAGGTTGAAGTTAACTCCCAAGTTATTTTTAAGACCAGTCTTCCCACACTAACAGAGATGATGCTGGTATGATTCCCTTATACCTAGCCTGTATTTATATTCTGTGATCAATAAATTAAATTTCATGACACAAGATAGCTGTCCCAATCATCTTAATAGGACTCCTTCATGAGAGTAACACAGTGTAATGATCCTCCCTAGGTGGCCTGAACAATGCATCAGTTTCTGAATCATCTTTCCTGAAGCACAGAGTGACCATGTTATGTGAGGCTGCTGATACAACTGCAAGAGTACTTGTATACAGTGGCTTTGGCTTTTAACTTAAATTTGTGATTTTTGGCTCACATAATATTAGAGAAAATTGTATTTGAATTGAAACTCTACCCTTGTAATGAGACAAGAAGTTTGCTCTTTATAAAAATCTATACATGTACACACAGGGCAAAATAGAATTCAGTAGCCACAATTTTGTAAATACTTGATCCTTTAAGTAAAGAGCGAAAAAAAGGTAAAGGTTAGATTTTTTACTTTCAATTTAGTATGTAGTCTAAACTTTATCAAATACTTCTAAAAGGGACATATTTCCCTTGTCAAAAAAAGAAAGAGGTCTTCATTTTAGGACAGGTAATTTAACATGGCACCATTTTATTTGAAATATTCAGACTCTATCTTCTACCAAAAATAACTACTGCTGAATTAAAAACACATTCCACTGGGCTAAAAATTATATCTTCTAATGTCTTAGTTACTTTTCTAATTGCTAAGGCAAAATACTTGACACCCAAAGTTAAAGGTTGATTTAACTCATAGTTTGTGGAGGTTTTAATCAACTGGCACCAAGGCAGGGTGGCACATAGTAAAGGGGCAACAGTTGATGGCAGTGGAAGACAACAAAAGCAGCAAGAGAGGAGAGAGGAAGAGGCAAGCCTTTTTATGCCCCTGATATCTTATCCAGGCTGCTGGGATTAGGGTAGTGCCCATCCAATCAGTGAACTGATCCAGCAATCACTCAGCCTTAATTCAGCATGCTTAATCCCAGCATTGCACTATGAATCAAATCACATTCTCTAGATTCAGCACCCTTGAAAAACCTCTATGACCACGTAAGGCTTTGGGGGGACATCTAGACACAAACCATAACACTCCAATTATCCAGTTTAAATTAATGATGGTCTTAGTTGAGTCTCTAATGTGTTTTGACATACTCTCTTTTTAATCATTGTACTTATAAGAGATATTCAAAGTTGGTATTTATGACTCCTTAACATAATATTGAAATTTAATTTGTACCCCTCAATATATCAATTTTATCAAATTTTAAGCACTTTGGCCAGTTTCTGGAGAGATGACTTTGGAATTGTAACTGAAGAAGCTGAGAATCTGTGAGAGCTGGCTGGGTCCCAAAAAACATCAAACACCCCAGTCATAAAAATGGAATTTATGGTTTTATAATTATGCTAATTTAACTGGCACCTGCATTAAGATTATTGCTAATTTCCTTAAAAAGAGTAAAACAACTTCCCAGTAACTAATCTCTAAAGATATGCTTGATGACTCTTCCAGGAATGATTATTATACCCAGACAAATGTATACCATCATACCACACTGAAAGGCTTGACGCAATGCCTCATTATTCCCCAACTAAAAAAGCTACATATTCTTATATTACCCACTCATTTGGTTAAACAAGAAGCACTGCTCATGAGAATATTACTAACACTCATTAGCAGAAGCAAACTACTTCCTTCAAGATTATGTATACCAGCAAACATGCAGGGAAACACTGTGGTAAATGTATTAGTTAAAACTAAATGGAGACTTAGAGGTTGGATTCACATCTCTTTGTATATATTTAACTGAAATCAGATCTAGGTGTGGAAGCATGTGGGAAAGATTTGAAAGGTTTGAAAATATTTTATCCTTTCAGTCTAATTCAAAATACTATAAAAACAAGTCCTTGTATCTTGTTTTGAGTTTTAAAAGGTGTTCATAATAGTGCTGAATACTTAAATAATACCTTTCTTCAAAGAGTTTTAAATATAGTCACTACCTTTAAAACCAACCCTTACTTTAAACCCAACCAAATTGTTGAATGTCATTGACAGTGGAAGATAGGGAGAGAATAACTGGTCCACAATCATCATGAACCATGTGCAGCAAGTGACTAAATTTCTGAGATTTTTATCTTTTATATATTTTAAAATAAAATTTAATATTTTTTCTCTTATCACAAAAGGAATACATTTTTAAAAAAAAAAAAAGCCTTAGAAAATGGAAGAGCAAACAAAAAACTCCGTGAATCACAATTCTACTTTATACATGGTAGCAGCATAACTTTCATCAGTTTTTTTTTTTTTTAGGAATTCTGTGGGTCACAGTGAAATAGCAGATTTTTTAGCCTGAAAGTTGTTCTTGCATAACTAAAGAAATATAATGATTCTATCAAGAAACAAGAAATAGCAAAGTGTATTTAAATCCTGCAATTTGATTTTCTAAAAGTCATCTATTTCTTTAAAAGATGGTTTGGTCTCAATTCTACCAATCCAAATATTTACTAGAACAAGTAAACATGATCTTGCAAGTTTTTTCTCTATGAATTTTCCTCATTCTTTATTCATATGTTTATTCATTCAGCAACTATGGATTAAGCATGTGTTAAATGAACAACTTAGTGCTAGGAGTTGAAGAAGATACCTAATTAACAAAAAGTCTGGGAACTTGGCTCCTTGCTTCATGAGTTGTACTCATCTAATTTCTCTTTCTCTCCCTCCCTCCCTCTCTCACTTTGGTGTTTCGAGACAGAGTCTTGCTATGTAGTTTGCAGTTTAGGCTGGCCTTGAACTCACTATGTAGCCTAGGCTGGCCTCAAACTTGCAGCAGTTGTCCTGCCTCAGGCTCACAAGTGCTGGGATTACAAGTGAGTACCCCAACCCTGGCAGAACTCATAATTTTTCTTTAATTTTAAAGAGGCTAAAACAGAATAACCAATCAAAACAAACTAGTGTAAGAGATACAGTACTTCAAAACATTATGAAATCAATAATAGTTACCATAATGCCTTTTGATATCTTCAAAATAGCTGCAGATAACTTCAGACATAGTAAAAACCAAACAGAACAGAATAGAATAGAAACAATAAAAACAAAACAATGAATGCAGTAAAGGATTTCAAAAGAAGCCAGTAATAAATCCAAAATTGCTACCATAATATATCTTGCTATCTTTGAAATAGCTGCTCCTGCCATTGGATTTGACATAATCAAACAAAATAAAAGAGAACAAAACCCAAACCAACAAAACAGTGGAAATGATATAGGTCTTCCAAAATCAGACCACAGGAAATCAACAGTGGCTGCAACCCTCAGAAGCAGATCCCCCCCCCCAGATGTCACACTGCATACCACTATCCTGTGAACCTATGATCAGATCATTGACCCTAGACCTGCAATATTAGTGAAACAACAAAGCACCACAGGCATCCAATTGCATTTCACCTCCATAGCTATCATCACAGCCTGTTTTTCTCTGAATAAGCCAGTTGCTTATGGGGGAGGGGGAGAGGGTGATTGGTACTTCTTGTTTGCCAGCCCATGCACAGGAAGGGGCTGTGTTCTGGCTGTTCCAGTCCAGCGGTGGCCTGCACATGGTGCTGGTTCCCAGACTGGGCTTGCATGCTGGTATGGCCTTGTTCTCTCTACCCCCAGTCTGTGAATGGTGCTGACTCAAGAGGAGAGGCTAAGGTCTGGTGGTTCCAGTCAGGTGATAGCCCACGCATGGCGCTGGTTCCCAGACTCGGCTTGCTTGCTGGTGTGGCATTGTTCTCTCTACCCCTTGTCCGTGAATGGCACTGACTCATTTGGAGAGGCTGGGGTCTGGCTGTTTCTGTCTGGCAGTGGCCCATGCATGGCTCTCATGTAATTTCTAACACTATAAGAAGCTACTATTGATACATGAAAGAGAGCTGGGTGTGGTGGCACATGCCTGTAATCCCAGCACTTGGGAGGCTGAGGCAGGAGGATGCATGAAAGAAAGATTTAAAAAAATTACTTAGAAAATAAATATCTTTAAATAGCTAATTTCTCTTTTCAATTATTTTTTAAAATAGCAACTTTATTGAACTAAAATTTGAATACTATACAATTTACAAACTTACAGTGTATGATTCAGTAGATTTCAACATATTGACAGAATGTGCAATCATGACCACAATCAAATTTAGATCGTTTTCGTTATCCCAAAACAAAACCCTCTGCCTGTTAGCTATGATCTCCCAATCCCTCCCTACTAAATCCAGGTGACAACCGAGCTACTCTCTATCTTCATAGATTTTTCCTGTTCTGGGAATTTATTTATTTTTAAATTCAAAATAGATAATGCTCAGAACAACAATAAAGAATTTGGTATAGTCAAAGAAGTGGAAATCCTGCAAAGTGAGCTCTCACATCATATTGAAGTGAAATCAGAAACCAACAGCAGAAACATACTTAGAGCACTATAATTTTTTCTCTTTTTTCCTATTATATCTTTTATCTCATACTTCTTTCATCTATGATTCTAAATCAAGTTAATTTATATATTGTTTCACAGTATTTGAGTCTTTATACACTCAAGAAATTATGCATTTACCTCATATATACAGTAATACATTATATAATGTAAATTTTGCTGCTAAGAGAAACACTATTTAAATAATGGAATAGGAAAATGATTGCAAACTGCATAATAAAGAATTTCTTGTTCAATGAATTCCTTTGAAACGGGGAAAGAAATATGTCCTGTTGTATCCTTCACAGGGATAAGACTCCCTCTCTATCTCTAAGGACCAAATGAATGTCACATTCTCCAGGAAATTTCTACCTCAAATGACTGTAGTAAATGCCTCCCATCTTTGAAGTCTTATGGCACTTTTTGTACATGTATTGTACACACAAGTCATGCATCTAAGATAGACATCAGATTAGCTATCTTGCTCTTTGAATTTATTTGCCCTCCCAAGATAGATTGTAAATGCTTCGAGGGACAACTCTCCCTTACGCTTTATTATATTTTACCAGAGTATGCTCCAAGTGCTTGTGTATAATTGCAAGGAATTCCTTTCACATACAACTCAAAGTTGCAGTGCAGTAGTCCTGGTGATGTTCAGTGATGACTGCATGTTTTAGTACATTTTCTCTTTAAAACTACAGTAAACACTATATTCATCAATAATACACTCCTTCTTAAACAAATTGATAATTTTGTACCTTCCTATGTTTAACAGTAGAAAGATTTTAAGAGATCATTTGGACAGGTCCTTAGTCTTAGGCAGGATTCTGTAAGAAAACTGCCCTAATGATTTGATCTCAGAAATGGATACTTTACCTAGAGAGAGAAATGGTGAAAAAACATTTCTTTTGTATGTTTTCCTAAAATATCCTTTTATTATGTATCATGATGTTGTAGGTCAGGGCTCAGCTGGGTAATTCTGTTCCCTGTGGAGTTCACAAAAGCTATTTGATAGTATTTTGCTGGCAGAGAGGTTGGTCTGGAGAGTCAAAGTGGCTTCAGTTACTTGGTGATCTGCTGGTGCAGACAGCTGGGAAACAACTCAAGTAGAAAGTGCACTTCTGTGTAGCCTTTGTAGAGATCTAGCAAGACTTGTCATGGTTGCTCAGAGATTCCAGAGAGAGTAGTTCAAGAACTCAAATTCTTTCTAAAGTCTTAAAACTTGTCCTTTGCTTTGTCCTCTTAAAATGTTGTTTAATTAAGTAACATTCCTAGGGAAAATGTTTTATTTTTTATAAGAACATTCTCACTATTATTATAGGTAAATAAATTATATAGAAATTAATATACTGTCAGAAAAGGACTGGACCCTCAAGGAAGTCAGCACAAAAAAGTAAAGACATCAGAATTGTGACTGGAGGCACACCTGAAGAGAACCATGCCTCAAAATGGAAAACCAGTAACAAAACCTGCATGTCTCCATACAGATAAACAGCAATTTAGGGTCATACTGTCATTAACAACACCTGGTTCAGTGGGCCCAGGTAGGTATCAGAACATCTGGACATATTCCCCTCCCTTACCAAAAATGCCTTTGTTCTCTCCACATACCCTTGCTTTGTGACTTATTTCCCTATTGGATCAATAACTATAGCCATTAGTTAGATGGCTATCTTATACTTGTAATCCTATAGACTGCACCCACACTTATAGGCTGATCGTACCCACAACAGTCACACGTTGCACCCACATTGTGATTTCACTGTACAATTTACCCCCCTGACAAAGGGCCTCAGTGGCTACACATTTGGGACCCTTCCTGGAAATCCAGGAGCTATTCTTCTTCCCCTTGTTTCCACTAAAACTCTTCTAACTTCGTCTTTTGGTTCCCAACTTCATTCCTCTGTGTTGTGAGACCACAGTACATTTGTTACCTAACAGGTCGAGCGTTATATTATTCCTATATCATTGTTATATTTTGTTTGTAAAAAAGTATTATTATTATTATTGATATTGTAAAGATCATATGCCCAGAGTTATGTAGGAAATGCAATAAATATATAAAATTCTAAAACGCAATGTAAAAATCATCTGAAATCTCATCATTTTTAATCATTGGAGGTTACAGTATACATCATTTTATGACGCCCCATGTATATGTATAAACAAATATTTTTGTATATATATGCTAGATAGAATGTATGTTTGTTCTCTATTTTGGTCAAATAAACAACTAAGTAATGACCAGTTGTTTGGTTTGTTGTTTTGCTGTACCAACATAGACTAACATTAGTTAATGTTAACATAGACTAGCTGATACCCTAGTCTTGATGTGACTGAATAACTATGAGTCAGTATTTTTATTATACTGCATAGACTTGACAGAAGAAGAAGAAAGAGGAGAAGGAAGAGAATAAAAGGAAGGAAGGAAAGAAGGTAGGGATGAAGAGAGAGGAAAGAAGGGAGGAAGGAAAAGAAGAAAGGAGGGAAGGAGGGAAGAAGGAAGAAAGGAAGGAAGGGAAGAAAGGTGGGAGGGAAGGAGGAAAGGAGGAAAGAAGGGAGGGAGAGGGAGGGGAGAAGAAGGAAGAGAAGAAGGAAGGAAGGAAGGAAGGAAAAGTAAAAGAAAAGAGGGAAAAATGAAAGGAGGGAAGGAAGCTTAAATAAATTAGGATTCTATTTTTGTCTGTTACTGTATAAGAAATCTAGAAGTAAAAATCCAGGAACGGTCAGCAGCTTCGTGATGCAATCGGACTCTTTGTATCTTTCTACTCAGTCATCCTGGGGTACTCTTCACCTTGTGGTCCCAAGGTGATGGCTGCACCACACAAAATTGTTGCTATCCGTTCAGATAAGAGTAAGGGGAAGGGAAAAGGACAAAAAACTTCAAATTAGCTATATCTATACTATTTCTTTTAAAGAGTTTTCCAGGAAGTCCTACTTAATAATTTCTATTCATAGTTCAGAACTGGCTAATAAGGTTGTCTTTATCTCAAGGAAGACTGGGAAATACAGGGTGTTAGTTTATGACTTGCACATAAGAAAAGGAGAATGCACATTAGTTAGACAATCATCTCTGCCCCAATAATTAACATGAGGTATTTTAATATATGCAATATATTTCTTGCATATATTCCCAGAAACTTGATTTGTGACAAAAAAATAAAATAGGTGAAACTTTTATTCAAGTAGAGAAGTCTAAATCTACAAGACAGTGGTTTTAGAATAAAATAAGTTGATGCAAATTTTCAGTGAAAAGAAGGTAACACCTTTTAGATACTCCATGACTGAGGTTCTGGTCCTGAGCCATAAACTCTGAAGTTAACCCTACCCTGAAGAGCTAAATTAGGTAGAAAATACAAACCTGTTGAAGCCCGAAGTATGAAATTCGAGTCTTTTTTGTGGAATAGATCTTGTTGGCAATCTAGTGAAGCTTATATACTTACTTCTGAAAAATAATGTTTTTAAATATTTTAAATAAAATACATGAAAGTAAAACAATTATATTGAAATAGAGTTAACATGTTGGAAAATGTTCACTATTATATGCTATAGTTTAACTATGGTATTTATAATTAACACACTTAAACACAGAGCTACCAAAAAAAAGACAGAAAAATTATATATGCTGGGGCTGGGAGTGTAACTAAGTGCTAGAGCATTTGCCCAGAATGCCCAAGACACCTGGCACCAAGACAGAGAAGAGAGACAGAGACAGAGACAGACAGAGACAGAGACAGAAGAGGGAGAAATATGCTAAATCAGACAAAAAGAAAAAGTAATAGCAAAAACAAGAGTAGAATTTAGATCAAAACATTACTTGGATAGAGGGACATTGAATAACACTGAAAAGAAATGATTCACCAAGAAAATATGAGTCTTCAACATGTAAGTACTTAAAAAGCATCGCCCCCCCCAAACATGTAAATATTCTCTTACTAAATTACTAGAAGAAATGGATGCAAGATAATTTCAGTAAATTTTAAACTGAGAGTTCAAACATAAAAGAATTAACAAGCATAATGAGGAGTTGGACAATAAAATTAACAAATTATATCTAATAGATATGAATAGTTTTGTAAAAATAGAGAAAATACATTCTTTTTAAGTGCATGTTTTTGGAATGACTGCACATTATATATCACCAAAGAAAGCTCAACAACTGCAAAGAACTGCTATTATGTAAAACATATTCTCTACCCAGAATGAAAAAAATAAGGTTAGAATTCAAAACTAAAACATGAAACTTTTAGAGGTAATGGATAGGTTCATAACGTAAATGTGGTAATGGTCTTATGAGTGCATATTTAACTCCAAATTTATCAAGTTGCCTACATCATGTGTGTAGACTTTTTGGGTGTCAATTATACGTCAAGTGGTTTTTAAAAAGCAAAATGAAAATAAGCTATATTTATTCTTGCCCCTAAAAATAATGAAATATGAATTTTAAAATATTTGAAGAGAAGAAATACACTTCTAAATAATTCTATTGATTATAGAGAAACTTATAGAAGTAAAACCGTTGTTCAAACTTAATGACAATGTACACACTACACTTAAGGCTCTCAGGAAGTAGCTAAGTGATAAACTACTAGACAGAGCTTTTGATTTCTATGCTAACAACTTTACAATGCCATTATGAGCAATACTAAAATGAAGAATTTTGAAAGATATTTTAAAGACTAGATGATCTCTAAATAAGCATAATAATTTCAAAGTCTCAAGGTAGGGTTTCCAAAGATACTTAATGTATGCAATAGTAAAATGCTTTTAAGACTTTTTAAGTTTTCTGTAGTGTATAGCAATATTATGTCACCTATGGTAAATCTTGTTTACAAAATAAGCAAGCAAAGAAAAAGTACAGGAATAAAATAACAAGTAAGACTTCATTAAGAATGTCAGCACTCATTAGCTTGCCCAGCTGCTAGAAAACCAGAACTTTTCAGTACTTTCCAAATCTACCATTTCAGGATTTAATGAATTTAAAATCTTCAATAATGTGTAGGTTGATGAAAAAGAGATACTTTTATTATGCCATATCTATTTACTCTCTTAGTAAAAAGGAAATAGGAAATTACTTGGAAGAGCAAAGTTAGCTGGGAATTGAATGAAGTGTTTTATATCCCTTTCCCAATCAATAAGCATTTCATCCTCCTGAAAAAAGATAACGTTCATACAACTTATCACGTGTAGGTCTTTGATGCAGATTTTTCTCGTTTGTTCAGTAAAAAATTACTATAGCAATCATTATAATTATAATCCAGAAAAACTTTCTAAATAATGACAATATGTAAATGTCATTATTAACAAGAGTATTAAGCAAGCATTTTAAGGATAATGGGCACCATTATTTACTTTTCCTTACTTTTGTATTGTACAGATAAACTGACTGCAAAGAAAATAAATGAATCTCGTCTTCCATTAAAAACATTTTAAACACTCAAGTATTTTAAAAATTATTTTAGACAGAATGTTTCTTCTTATTTACAAAATGTCAACTTCCTTGTAATCAGAGATTTATTGGAAAAAAAGTTACTGGATTAGCCTTTTTTTCACACCAGGTGGATTACATATTGAATTTGAAAGAAAGGAACTAACTAATTTGAAATCTTCTAAAATTCAGTGGAGTGGAAGCCTTGGTTATAATAGATAATCTACATTCAAAGCACAGGCAATCCCCACCTCGCAAATGGGCTATATTCTAAAAGTTAATTTGAAAGTCTGCTGTTTAGAACTTGCAAAAGGATTTTGCCATGGAAACAAAGTTATAAATGACAGTTGAATTTCTAAGCTACCTCACAAAAGTCTATCTAACCCATAATGTGTCTGAATTCAATTACTTCAAGGAGAGGTTTTTAACAGAAAGTAATATAGTCCACTGACAGGCTGATCGGTGGCCCATTTTATCAGAGTATCTCAATTTAGTGCTGTTCGGCTTGTTGTTTTAATATTTCTTCATTTGATCCCTTGAATAATATCTTTCTATGAAAAGTACTTATTTCATTTCTCATAGTCCTGGAGATTATTTAAAGACTTTGATTTATTTATCTTAAAACAAGGAATATTCTTTTTTTTTTTTTCCTCTGTGATGAAAATCGGTTTCTTCCCTTGTAAGGTCTTTTTCATTTGATGTCTGCTTTTTACTCATTGTGAAATTTATGCAAAGTTTACATTCTTTTCTCATCATTTGATTTTCTTGTTTTGCTTTAGTGTGCTAGTTTTAAAAAATGCCTTCAGTAACAACAGTAGCTTGCCAAATATCAGTGAAGGTCATTAACAAATAGTTGCAAGTAGGATTTTCACTTTTGTGATTTCACTCCCCCAATCCCTGATTACAAATAAATGATTTCTAAATTCCATATGAGCCACCCAGTATTTTTTTAAATTTTAAAACAAAAGAATAAAAACAATGATACAGAATTTCAAAACAAAATAATAGGAGATTAACAATGATTAATATATTGCCCACTGTTATCTGCAAAGTAGTTGCTCAGATTACAAGACACCCAGTTTTTCTTAATCTGGACCCAATCTATTTTTTGCCCTGCACTCCATCCCTTCCTTCACAAATGCTTGTCTCGGCCTCTTACTTCCAGACATACAGATGTGGCATTTCCCTCACTTTAATGCCTTTGTAGCTGTTTTCCTTACTAGCACATTCTACTTGGATCATTTAACTTAAAGTCTATTCTTCAAGATTTATCTCAAATTTCACACTATCTAAACTAACATGGAATAATGGAAAGTGTGTGGGAGATCTACAGACCTAGGTTTGAATCCCAGATTTGTCACTTTCTTGGCTGTATGTGTGTAAACCTAAGTTTAACCTCTTAGAGCAACAGCATTCATCTAAGGAATGGGACTAATACTACTTTGATCACACTGCTGTCTCAAACATTAAATAAAAGAAGTTAAAATTTAAAACCATGATGACTTTGACCATTCTATAGCTACTGATGGCACTGTACTTGTCCTTTTGAAGGCTTACAGGAAAAATTTATCTTAGCTATTCATATCAATGTTATAGCTCTAAAAATCTCTTTATGCATGACCATATTTTGACTCTTTTATCAAGTATTTCAAATCTATCTGATCAAAATCTATCAGTCAAAGTCCAGGCTAGGTGTTCAAAAGTCAGAAACCGTAGTAGGTGTTTCAGACAGGGGTTTTATCTAAGGAATTAGTCACACAATGTTGCTTCCAACAGCAAACAGAAAATAGAGGTTGCTGAAGGAATAGTTAACACCTGCAAGGCTGCAGAGGATAGGGGACTAGATAGAAAAACCTAGGGACATTGAGGAGAGGGGCACTCCTATCATTAGTACTCAGCTCTCTGAAGGACATGTTATGATTGGTACCATGTTAACAAAGGGAGAACAGTTGGCTGATTGTGGTAACCACGAAAGATGTGGCACAGCTAGTATTTCGCATGCCAGGAAACTGTGACTTTTCCTGTAGCTGTTATCCTTTAAAGGGACAACACTTATGGTATTGTAAATAGGCAGCAAATCTTGTCTCTCCCTCACCACTTTTCCAGTCACTCTTTAGTGCACTAGACCTTCCCATTGACAAATCCTAGTTTTACTGTACAGGATCTTTTGGTATGGAAACAATGGAAATGAGACCAAACCAGATAAATATTGTGAGTACACATATATTTGCATGGGTAAAGCCTAATTCAGGGATCAGGGAAGGAGCTTCAGTCAAATTTGGGTTTCAGCTGAAAAGGGTCAGAATTGATTAAGAGAAGAACCAAGCTATTCACAGAACAAAGAAAGCAGTGAGTTTTTACAGATTTGCTGAGTCCAGCAAAGTCCAGTAGGTTTCTATTGGCCAGGGGCATGGTTCCAAAAGACATTTCTTCTTGTGTAATATTTGGACCACCAGGTAGTCCTAAAGGCATTTATTTGTGGGGTGTGTGTGTGTGTGTGTGTGTGTATGTGTCTATATGTCTGTCTGTCTGGTGGTGCTATTATCCTGTCAAGCATCTCAGCCTTGTGTGTCTGGGCCTAATAACAGGGCTGAAGAATTTTAGGTGCTTGAACTGCTGTAGTTACTGAAGAAGCACAAAGCTTGAGAGGCAAGAAAGAGGAGGGAGAAAAATAAAATCTGTATCAGCTCAAATGGGCCATCAATGTGTCTACCTGCAAAGCTGAGTAGAATCTGACCCAAATGTTAAGACAGCAAAGGGTATGGCAGACATGATATAAAGATAAAGATTTCAAGACTTTTTATCCCATTCTAGTAACCCATCAGACATTTACTGGCCCAAGTGAAGAGTCAGCTGTTCTCAGCAAAATCAGTCTTCAGATAAAGGAGATATAACTTAGGCAACTCTTACATAACTCACACATTAAGGGTAGTGTATCTATAACAAAGCTAGAGGAAAACTAATAATGTATTACTCATCTTTGCGACCTTTAAAGTCAGTGATCTTTAAGTTAATTAAGGGCAAATGAAGCCAGAGGGTTTATTTAGTTTTTCGCTCAGTAACAATTCCTTCGTTTTGTGCAGACATTCAGTTTTTGTGCTTTTATGAGGGTCTCATGACAGGTCAGTTGAAAAAACAGAAGAGTAAATTAGTAATGTGCTATGGTACAAGGCATAATAGTTTACTGTCCTCAAGGGATTATTTTATTGTCCCAGCCTTTTGTCCCATCATGGTGGTCCCTAACTGTCTCTCTAGCAAGAAGGATCTGGTAAAGGAATCTGGGAAATATAGTTTCCAGATCTAGCCCCAGCATCTTAGAGGAAAGAACAGAAGGCTAGGCTTGGAGCTGAAAGCAAAACATAAGTAACAGCACAAAGAGAAAATCTTTTAAAGTCAAGGACAGCTATCTTGAAGGCTGAGGCATTATGGCAGCCATTGTTGATTTCCTGTTTTGAAATTCTGTATCACCTTCACTGTTTTTTTTTAATTGATTTTCTTCTGTTTTATTTAGTTTGATTTTAATATGTCTAATGATATGGACAGATATTTTGAAGATAACAAGAGGCATTATGGGAGCCATTGTTGATTTCCTATTATCTTGTTTTGAAGTCCTGTATCACATTCACTGTTTTGTTTTAATTGGCTTTATTCTGTTTTATTTTCTTTGGTTTTAGTCTCTTAAAAAAATAAAAGTCAGGTTGGAGGTTTAGTTCAGTGGCACAAGTGCCTGCCTGGCAGGTGCAAGGCTGCAAGTTCGATATTTGGTACCAAAAATTTTTTTTAAAATAAAGTAAAATGAAATCAAGGAGTTTGTTCTTTGTTCAGAGTCTTCACCAAAAAAGGTATTCTATAACCATTTCTTGGTTGTCAGTTAATTCTCTCCTTTATAATAAACCTCTCTCTAAAGGAAATTTAGATTATCAATTTAAATTAGGTTCTTACTAGAACTAGTGTTATTTTATGTTGAATAATATACCTAATATCAATGTTCAATATATGCTGTTATTAAGAAAATAAGTACAGTGAATCATTTTGTTAATATCCAAATCCCTCACCTCAAGTGCTATTTTTGTACCTGTGGTCACAGTCTAAGCTTAAACTATAGAGCTCTTAGAAAAGGTTGATTTACAGAGGGAGGAAAAACAACTTATCGTAAGTGAAGAGAGCAATAAAAATTTTATTCTAAGGTCAGTTGTCTAGCACTAGAAATAAGGATATAGTGGAACATGTTGTCAATCCCATGAGTTGATGCCTGAGTCCTATAGCTGTAAAAAATTTCAGTCTTATGTTAGTCCATTTTCTGTTCCTAATAACACAATAGCACAGGTTGACTCCATTATAAAGAAAAACCATTTATTTTGGCTTATATTTCTGGAAATTCAAGATCAGGGGTGTGCATCTGCTAATGACCTTCTTGCTGGTAGAGTTCTGAGGGGTTTATACGTGAGATATAGATACAGATATAGACGTAGATCTTATGACTTGTATCCTTATCCTTACAAGACTACCAGGATAATTTCATAGGGGCTCCACCCTAACAAGTTTATCTAATTCCAATCACCTCCCAAAGACTTTATCTCTAAATATCACAGTCAGATTAATTTTCTTCCCTCTTAGTACATCACAGTGTAAGTTAAATTTCAGCATGAGTTTTGAGGGGACGAACCAGAATCAAAACATAGCAAGTGTATAATTGAGTGCTTCACCATGATATACATGGGAGCTTGGGAGGTGAAGACAATGAAGCAGTAGGAGATGATACCTATGGAAAACTATACATTGGCTCAGGAATTCATGTTTTAGTCAGGGATCAGTAGCCTCAGCATAGAGAACACTGGGGAGGGAAAACTGTTGACTTTGGAAGCAATACAGAAAAACACAAGAAAATGAGACAAAGAAGGGAGATGTTGAATGTCATGGAGTTTCACAGAGAACTAATTTTTGGAGTGTATCTATGCAAATCCATGAGGATTCTTAGAATTGATTGGATGGTGTCCGAGTTTGAGAATACTCTGCGAGACTTCTACTACAACTCTATTTTTACTCTTAGCTGTAGCTTGGAAAAATGAATTGCATTTAAATTTTTAAAATTTTAGGTCATTAGCTTCCCTAACATGAAGTTGAATGTTTGTCATCTTTCATTATCTTTTATGTGAAGTTCTCTTTCTTACAGTCATGAGAATTAGTAGTAGTAATTAATTTTAGTTTTGTCTTTTAAAAGTAATAGTACTGGGTTTATATGTTATATGTATAGTGTAAAGCAAAAATAAGACCAAAATTCAAAAGTGACTTGGTTTATGAAAACTTTACAGATAAAAATTTGAAATAAGAAATAAACCAAACTTTCAATTTATTAGAAAGTCTTCAATTTATAAATGATTTCCCTAGTTTTCACCATCACTATCCATTTTTGTCTTTATTTAAGCAACGCCTAGCTCATTTTTACATTATATTTTAAAATAAGAAAAACTAATTTTTGTATAGATATATTTATATATAGATATAAGTAAATAGTTGATTTATTTGGCAGTTTTAAATGCAATTTGGTTTACCTATTTAGTTCTGAAATTTGAGAATGAAAAAGAGCTTTTTCAAGTTTGGTAAATTCAGACTAGCTGATTTTTCATTTTGAAGCATTTAAATTTTCTTTTTTCCAGGTTGAAATCTCATTGTTATTTTGGTAAAGTATTGCTCTGGTTTTTAAATATGGTTTTGGGTGTTTTTTTTGTTTGTTTTTTGTTTTTTTTTTTTTTTGTGGGCGAAAAGGCTATGTTATTTGAGAATAGTTTTTTAAATTTCAGGTTGTCTTCTGACTCATTTTCCGTAAAGATGCCTATCTCTTTTGTCTTTAAAATTGATTCATATGTCATCTGGTTATGCTGGATAATGATCATGGTATGTTCAACCCCAAGGCTGCTATCAGACTCTCCTAAAGCTGTACAAAACATCAAAGAGCTGTTGACAGTCCTAAAGAGATATAGAAACTTTATTTTTTTCAACCTAGAGAAAAATCCTTATAATCTCTCTATTGTGATGTAGACCCTTCAGATGGGAAAGCTATTCAATAAGTCCTGGCCAGTAACTAGATAAGTCTTTTCCCCTTTTGGAAGTAAGACTGTCCCCTACAGTGTGCTTTGAAACCATATCATTAACATGGATAAATTTGGGCTATTAGGATTATCATTTTGTGATTAAGGAATTCTTTAGTTTCTCTGTAAAGAAGAAATGCCATAAAAAACTTGAGCCATAGGAAATCACTTTAATGGATTTTCTAGGTTTTGAAATAAAGCTAAAGTTTCCAAGGCTATTCTGTATAAAAATTAGGACAGAAAACAAAAAGCCAAATTGCTTTGAGTAATAGTAAGTTAACAAGAAGTTGGAAATTGTCCCTGGGGGCTTTTAAAGGGAGGTAGTTATAAGGTTACCAAGAACTCAAAAAACTGTGGAGAAGGTTCTTGCTAGAGTGACAGACCACAGCCAAATAGTGGCAGGGTGGGATGTGAGGACAATGACACCAGTGAAAAAATTCCCTATGGTGAGGATGGCTAACATCAACGTCAAGTTACCTCCTTTTCTGTGCCTAGTTTTCTCTGCTATTAGTGAAGGTGCTGCTTCATCCATGGAAAAGCACAGTGAAGAATGGAGGTGGAAACAACAGAGGAATTGGAAGCAAGGCTTGACCTTAGCCATTCCCTTCCCAAATTTCCTTGGCAATGTGCAGGAAGATCAGGGATTTCCCTAACCTCAACTAGCCAGAACAGCCTAATCACATGGTTACCACTTATTTACTGGGCACTAGGCATACACCAAGCACTTTATGCATTATGCTTTTTAATCTTGCAAAGCAGGTATTTTATTGTTAGTATACAGATAAGGAATTGTGACTCAGAAAGAGTAGATAATGTGCCAAGAGTAATCAAATAGTCAGTAAGAAACCTGGTATTCAAGCCCGAATTTACCCAATTAGAAAACCAGTGTCTCCTCACACCTGACGTTATACCATTCTCTGCAGGAACAAACAACAGCTTTGGCTGCTTTAACTAGTATACCTCCTAGTCAACTGCTTTTCTCTTCCAGACTTGCACCTAAAGAGAAGAGTATTGGCAGTCATGTTCTTTGTGGTTCTGTTTAACTAGGATCTTTAATTTTGCTGAGAGAATTCAGTCAGCACAACTCTCCCACCTCAATCTGCTGTATTTTCTGGTCTTCATCACCAAACTTCTTTTACTCCAAATTTCCTAGAGATAAGTCTTCCCTTGCTGTTTGACATCTTGATTTCCTTCTCTCCGTTCAACTCACCATACTTTATCAATTGTGAAGAGTCTGAGATTTTATCCTCCTTGCAAGTTATTAACTTAACCAGCTACGGTTTTTTAGATGCTGGCAGAAGACAAGGGTCAAAACTGGCATTATTCATAATGTGGCAGGGAGAATGAGTGTACTGTTGAGTTAGTCTCCCTGCCTCTCAGGTCTCGTGTGAGGCAACATGGTGTTTATGTCACAGCTGAGGAGCCCTAAGCTTTGGAAACTCTCAATCTTTAATGAGCCACAATAAAACTTGCCCAAGCTTGAATTTAGAATGAGATACTATCTTTATTATACTGGATGATAAACACATTTCCTCTCTGCTCTGGTGGGGGACATTATGTCTATTTTCCAAAGCTGTTTGAATCATTCCAGAAAAGAGTCTAGAACAAAAACCTACAACATAATACATAAAATTATGAGAATTCCATGAAGAGTTTTCTCCCAACCCATTCCTGCATCTCTCACACTGAAGATTCCTCTCTTGAAAATGATTAGTAACTTCTGACTTTCATGGTCCAACAATCTTGTAGAATCCTAGAAGGAATCACAAAGAACAACATTTAATTATTCAAGAAATATTTATTAGGCACCTCCCTCTATAACAGGCACTATACAAGCCAAGTAGTCATGATCTTCTCACGAAGGAAGCAACAGAAACACTATTCACGCATTTGAAAATGTAACTGAGAACTGTAGTAAATCACAGAAAAGAAAGGTATATGGTGGCACAAGAGCTGATGTCAACCAGGAATCCTGAACTTGTCTGGGAAGTCAGAAAAGTTTTCCCCAAGGACGTCCCTTTCAAACAAATATCTGAAGGATGAGTAAGAGATATAATGGTCAAAAGGGAGAAGATTCAGAAAGCCCTCAACTCTTGGGATCACAGTTCATTTGAGAAACCAAAAGAAGGTAAGGAAGTCTTTGGCTCAGGAAGGGAGGGGAGAGTGGTGAGACATGAGACTGGAAAGGCAAGCAGTGCTAGACCCCACATGTTCTAATAGGCTACTTTAAGAACTCTAATCTTATTCTAGAACATTGAAAAGCTATTTTAGGTTTTATATAAAAAGCAACATGGTTCTATTTGCATTATAAAGTATAATTTTGGGTGCAAATTGGAGAATGAATGGAAGGATACAGATTTTTGCATAGACCAAAGTAGATTGGTGATGATTGAAAAGAAGTGGACTTTCCATTAATAATATCTTTTATTAAGAGACACAAAATATCTAGGGGCTTTTACAGGGCTACAAATACAGGAAATAAAGATGAGAAAGTTGTCTAGATGACTACTAGATGTTTGACTAGAAATTGAACAGATGAGGGAAAAGGAAAACAAAAAGTTCATGAATCCAGTTGGCTTAAACTTTGTAAATTTGACACATTAAGTAGTGAAGCAGTTCATATCAGGTTTAGAATTTAGAGAAAGTGTCTGAACTATAGGCATATCTGTGGAAATCATATAACGAAAGCCATGGGCGTAATATTGGATAGGCTATAAGATTATAATAAAAACAGAAACAAATATAAACTGAATTTTGAGATTTGCTAGGAAGAGGAGCAGGAATCTGAAAAGGAATTAGAGAAACATTCCCCAGAAAAGTAGGGTGAAAACTAAGCAGATGCAATGCCAAAGCAACAAGAAATGTTTAAGGAAGAATGGCCCTCGTTTACTGATAAGAAAAATAAAGCATTAAGAAGTGACTAGTTCAAAGTCAACACAAATTTCTATTCCACTCTGTGTACTCAAGAGATCTCATACTGGTGGCCCAGTCAATGGATGCGTGTGTGTGTGTGTGTTTCATTCTCTGCATAGGGTATAAATTCCCAAATCCTCGTTTAACTCTTACAGTATTGCATATACCACAATCTTCAGTTCCACTTCAATGACATTCTTGAATTATATGACTTACTCTCCTTCAAAATAGCTGTTCTTTTTCTCTCTGCCTAGTAGGTATGTCCCAAACAAACTTTAAAAAACACACTACTAATCTGCTAATTCAGCAAAAAGCAATATTTGTGCTTTCATTATTTGATCATTTTTTATGCTTACATCTTGTGTAATCTGAACAACTACTTTGAAGATAATATGCAACATATTAACCATTGTTAATCTCCTATGATTTTGTTTTGAAATTCCGTGTCATCATTTTTATTCTTTTTTCGTTTTAGAATTTAAAAAATATATTGGTTATTTTTAATACCCTTTCTTAGCCTCTCCCTAAGTCAAGTAATTACAATTTTGAGGATTGGACTGTAGGATTCTGCATTTTTAAAAAGCTACCGAGTATGATATTTTAGATATTTTGGAAATTAATATCTTATAAACCAATAGAATCCTAGAAGGACTCACAAAGAACAACATTTAATTATTTAAGAAATATTTATTAGGCACCTTCTTATATAACAGGCACTCTACAAGCCAAATAGACATTATCTTCTCCACATGAAGGGAGCAACAGACACACTATTCACACATTTGAAAATGTAGGTATGCCTCAGACCACACAGAGATAGGCAGCAATATGGAGAAGCCAATGAACTCATGCTCTGATTAGTCTCCTATTTTAAAATAATATACAGTATACTTCAGTTATTTGAAGGTCAGCTCCCCAGAAATTCTGTCTAGAAAAGGGCAAAGTCTGGAAGTCCAAAAACAGAAATCTCTCCCACAGGGAAGGAACTTTCAATAGTGAAGAGCAATGAAAATACCTCAAGATGCCATTTGATATAGGGTCACTGTCATTTTTACTGATGGTAAGAAAAGGAATCTACTATTAGCTGGCTGTAGATATAAATATGTGACCACTCATCATCTGGAGCCACAGCTAAGAGTAGCAGAAAAAGAAGAAAAAGAAGTAAAAATTAATGGTAAAGTAGAAAGCATGAGAGGAAGGATCAAAGTAGATGAAGAGGCAGAAAAGGAGATGAGAAGTGATGGATACTCGAAAAGGTGATGAGAACATCCCAAAGAGAAAAAAGCACCAAAGTAAGAATTCTATGCACCTCAGCAGTCCCCTGTGACCTCAGTGGATGGCAAGGCTATCACATTTGATGATTAGTTACCAACAAGAGATTTCATTAACCATTCTATTCCTTAAGAATATCAAGAATACATGCATTTTATAGGGATTTTTCTAAAATGTTTAAAAAATGCTATTTTAAAAGATCGCACAGTTAATATTCTGAAATAAAGCCAAACGTGGGGTTTGGTTACATTCGTCACCATTTTCGAAAGGACATTTCCCGGGATGGCCCTCAGGTCTCAAAAACTACCCCCACCCCGCTCCAGTCTTCCGGAGGAAACTGCAAAAAGCACGAGCCCCGCAGGCCTTAGGCATTATTGCAGCGCCCCCCATCGCTTCAGGTTTAACGAAATCGCGGCCGCGTGCGTTCGCTTCTGCCTTCGTGCTGTTGTAAAAATTAAGGTAATGGTTTCCACAACATTTGCCTAGCCCAGAAACTAAACCCTAGGTTTTCAACTGAAGTAAATTATTCTGGGGTGCTGCCGGGACCCTGAGCTCTGTGTACTTGGGAGGAAACCTACGAGCCAACCCAGGTTGGGGCTTTCTAGTCTCCGGGGGGCAGCGTCCCCAAAAGCACCTGCCAGTGTGAAGTTCAGACGCTTGTGGGAAGGGGCAGACACTGCGTTTCAGGGGGAGCTTTTTAGACTGCGGACTGAGAACTAAGCCATTGGCCCTCGGAACGTCAATTAACAGGCTTCCTGAGGGTGGTTCAGAGCCTGGTCGCCGCAGGGGTTACGACCAGATAGGCGCAGCCGGGCCTAGAGAGACGGCCAGACCCGGAAGGTAGCGGGCGCTCGGGGAGCTTGGCGGGCGCTCGGACTCCCCACGCCTGGCCCCTCCGGGCCTCTTGCTCCGGCGAGACCCGGGGGACGGCGCGCGGGCAGGGGTAAGTTCGGGATCCTGGCCGGCCGGGGGCGCCGTCGGCGGGGGCTCGCGCAGCCGCACTCGGCGCGCCGACTCCCGACTCCTCCTCCCGGATCCGTAGTAAGCATGGCGGCGGCGGCGTTCGTGGTCCCTCGGGTGAAACAGAAAGCGGGTGCTACGCGGAGAGGGAGCGAAGAGCGGGGCTGAGGCGGCGCCGTCACTGCCGGGAAACGACCCTAACAGTCACCGCGCCAGGGGCCGCGGCGACCGCCCCGAGAACTGGCTCTGCCGCTGAGGTAGAGAGAGAACGATCAGGAACCCGAAGAAGAGGCGCCAGGGGAGCCGCCTTCCTCTTCCTCAGCGCGGCGTGACTCGGAGGTGAGGGCGCGGGTACTCACTCCGCGAAGGTGGCGGACACTGAGCAGTCTCAGCCCTGTCCCGCCCCGGAGCAGGCGCTGCGGAAACCGTTAGGCTGGAGAGAGGGCCAGGGCTCGGGGCAGGGCTCTGCCCCGTCGAGGGGCCTGGCCAGCCCACCCGCCCATTGGGCGGGCGACGGGGCCGCCGAGGCGCCGCGTCGGATCGCGGGGCACCTGCCGGGGCCGGGTCTCACCCGGGGGCGCGGCCTGGGTGCCTTCCCCGCGGGCAGCGGTGAGGGGGCGCGGCGGCCCTCCCTGCGGTCCAGCGCCCCTCCCCTCCACCCGCGAGTGACAGCGCTGCTCTGGACGCAGGGGGCGGTGCGCCTCGGCTTTAGCCGCCGAGCAGCGCCGAACTTGCTGGCTTTTCTGCAGTTTCCCCCGCTCACCTTAGGGTTAAAACCTCGAAAACCCGCCCTTCGGTGTTTGGTCTTGTCGGGGTAGCTGCTGCCTGTACCTGGCGGTTCTTCTCCCCAGGTGAATTAACCACCTGTTCAGTCGGAGGTGGATCGGAGGCTGCAGTCCTCGCCCAGTTTAACAATCTGGATCTTTGAACTTGTGACACGGATTTGGAAGGGCGTCATGCGTTAGGTGAAGGTAAATGAACAGATAATTTTGACGTCAAACTGCGAACAGAACGTTGGCTATTTTCACGAGCGTGGTCGTTAATTGTTCTATTAAACTGTTAGCGTTAGAAGCCTTGGGTTATTGCGGGGAGACTGCAACGGTTGTTGGGGATGCTTGGGTTCGTAAATTAGAGATTTTCTTATGTGAAATTCTATATAAATTCCAGTGGACCCCTATTAACTAAGAATAACAGGCTGATGAGGTTTTCGTTTTCTTTTTACAGTATAACCCTCATTTCGTGTTCACGATGGGCTTTTAAAACCTTATTTTGCTTCCTTCTGTGGTCTGTGTTCTTAGTTTTTAAAACCAAACTTTGTGTTCTATTATACACGAATGAA
Organism: Dasyprocta punctata; assembly: GCA_004363535.1. Taxonomy (NCBI): domain Eukaryota; kingdom Metazoa; phylum Chordata; class Mammalia; order Rodentia; family Dasyproctidae; genus Dasyprocta; species Dasyprocta punctata. The sequence continues at coordinate 50,564 of RJWM01001779.1, forward strand.
ATAACAGTTAAACTCTTTCTGTAATAGTTCATCACTATGTTCTTAACAGCACTAGTACCAAACATATGCCACTCAGGAGTTCCAGCCATATGCTAGGCAGAAACAAATTGAGTTTTGTGGCTTTCATCTTGTGTTTGGATAAATATTTTGTTTTCGTGTATTTGCAGAATCTTGTCATCTTGTAAGTTTTGCTTAAATCACCCGAAAATGTTCGAGAGAAGTTCTGTCTTTTTAAAATTTGTTTGTTTGAATTAATTTTTTTAAGTGGTGAGATAGTGTGCACTGAAATAGATGGTGGGCCTGAAAGAAAACACTGAATATTTTTAACACATCTTTTATAATATATACCAAAAATTTTGTTTCTAGCATTTTAGCTAACCAGTAATTCTTGCTGTCATTAGTGGGAAAAAGGTATGATGACAGAAAAAAATTGAAATTTTTTATATTAAATTTAATACTTACAAATTTGAACTATCACATTAAATTTTACTATATTTTCTTCATCCCCTTTATAGATCATCTCAGTTTCTGTGTTGATTAAGTGGACAAGTTTTTCCCCAGGCTGACTACTTTTAGCCACCTGTATGCTTCTGTATTAATTCCCTCTTTTTCTCTTTTGTCTGAGTACTCTAAATCATTGGATGTTCAAGAAAAATAAACTGCTAACATTGGACTCAGTCAGGCATGAGTATAAAGATGATTTGCTTTTCCAAATTAATGATGTGTGTTGAAAAACAATATTTTTGGTGTGCTCTGTGTCATCGCTTCCTCTCTTCGTGTAACAGAGCTGATTTATTTTATCATGCGTTTAGTAATTCCTTTTTACCTGTTAAAATTTCTACAATAATATTAAGCATATTTTGTTATTAATTAAGAAAAATTTATCCTTTCTTGATTAGCCAGACATAGGTAAGGGCTGTTATGGTAAAAACCAGGGAGGAAGGAATGCATAATTAATATTCTGATTGTGTTTTGTAGCTCTACTTAGGCAAAGAGCATTTAATTTGTATGTATTCTTTATTGCAGACTTATCAGTAATATTTATGCTTGTTTTAAAACATTTATATTTTTATGTTGATATGTACAAGGCTTGTGCACCTTATATTTTCCCTTTATTATGTATTTTATATATTTAAAATATAGTTTGATGTCTTAACCAAAATACTTTTTTTTTAAACAAAATATTCTTGTTTTTTTCCATAAGAATGTATCCAGATTGTCCCTTTGAGGATGATGTAAGGATATGCACATGATTTCCAATTTTATTAGCCAGGTAATCAAAAGATAAGTCATCAGTGGTTTTTTTTTTTTTTTTTAGCAATTTCTAACAGACTTCAAATAAACTAAGTATAATTTCAGAGTATTTTTCAGTCATCTCCATTTGAGTCTTGATCCTTAGCTTTCTATCTTTCCACTTTTGTGGTTTTGCTTGTCTTTAATATATACTTATAAGTTTGCAGTTAGCCTGTAGTCTCCCATCAGATTGCTTTATAGGTGTCATCTTTTGATGTTTCCAGTCACTTACAACCTGTGGGTGTTTTTTCTCCAAGATAGAGGAATGTACTTGGGAGTTGATAAATGCTCAGAGGGTGATGAGATATTAATCAAAGTGGTGATTAAAAAAAGCAGTTTACAAACTAATTGGATACTAGACCAGCTGGAGATCATAAGCAAAATAATACAAGTTAATATTATGAAATATGTGGCACCTTCTATAATTTAAAGCATAGCGAGGGCCAGAACAATACAGGAATTTGGAGGAAGTCAGACTTGAAAATTAGAAAGGATTTATATATTAAAGGGTGATTTATTCCAAAAAAGATAGTTAGGCATAGTTGGAAGTAGTAACAAGGAGACCAATTTGAGAGCATCCAAGGACTAGCACTGTATTATGAGGGAAGGAAAAAAAAAAAAAGGTTGAGATGTTAGCTGTGCCTCAGGGTATGGTCAGAACAATAGGATGGACTGGACATGAGTTTGACTATCATGAATTTTTCATCATTGAAAGAATTATGCATTTAATTTGACATACTACGTTTTGTGTATACCGGGTAGCTTACATCAATGGTCAGCAAACCTTTTTTGTAGAGTTGAGGGTATTTTAGACTTTGCATGCTGTTCATGGTCTCTACGGAATAGTCTTATTTACATGCTTACTATATATGTATATGTATATGTATGTATATGTATATATTTATGTGTACATAAAAATGTAAAAATCATTCTTAGCTCAAGCACCTAACAAAATAAACTGTCATCTGTGGGCTAGATTTGGCCATCAGGCCTGGTTTGCTGACTTCTAGCTAATAATTGGCTAGATCATTGTCCACATGGTACATTCTATGAAATATACCATTTTGTCTATGTGATCGTTTGGTGGTTTATATGATTATCATTTAAGTACACTAAAAGGAAAGAAAATATTATCATTGTAATACACTGAAAGTAAAGAAAATATGCTGAAGTAAGTACTACTCTATTAGTGGTCAAACTTCTATCAAGATCCTGGAGTAGGTCTCAGAACTAGGAAGTGAAAGAAGAAAAACCTTTAAGCTAGCCCTTATTGGAAGTGAAAATAGCTACACAGTTGCTTAATTTAGAATTTGTATAAAGTGAAGTATATCAACTGAGTGTGATGGTTTGACTATATCAACCTAGTGTGATGGTTTAAAACTATAACGGGCATTTAGAAACTTTGGCTAGGATGCTGGTGGCCTATAATTGCAGACAAGAGAGCAGGTAGTAAGGAGTCTAGTTTTTAGAAAGTGGTCTAGGATGAGTTAGTAAAAGAACAAACAGTTGGAAATCCTGAAATAATTTTGAGTCATTTTGTTATGAATCAACCTAATAATTGATATTTACATTGATGAGTTTGAGTCATCAAGAAAACGTGTATCATGCAGATTGAGGCAGAGAAAGTCCTAGAAATCTCTTTAAAATATTTCCCCTAAGATTATGTTAAGTAAGTTATGTTTATTTAGGATAAGTGCCAGGTATTTTGAAAATTCATTTGCACGAAACAGCTCTTTAGTGTCCAAGTTTATAGAGTGTATTTGTAAGGCAATGCTTTTTTTTCCTCAACACAGTGTTTCCTTTATAGTTACCAGGTAAATAAGGGTGCCTTAGGTAAATAAGGGTGCCTAACTGTATGAACCAATGGCTAGGGTTACTCACTGTATTTGGGGATCAAGATTGTAGCATAAGAACATTCTTCAATTCAGCAAGTATTAATAAATAAATTATATTAGGGTTAGTGTTCAAGTGCTGGAAAAACTAAAGATGTGTATGGTGTAGGCAGCTTGTGGATAAAATCAATAGCATTTCTTTATTCCTGTTAATATTGAAACCAAACGAACAAAACTGAAAAACTTACTTAATTTTTTATGCTTTCATTACTATCCTTTTTCCACCCTTTGTAAATGTATTTACTTAATTAAACTTATATACCAAAGTTGTAAGGTGATACAAACCTTTTGGAATAAGTTTCAGCCTTCATAAATTGCTGATAAAATATTGACTCATTAAATTTTGCTCTAAAAAGAAAGTTACTCCCCTCCAATTTTGTCAGTGCTTAAAACACCTCTACCGTTCCAGCTTTTTCATTTCCTAAGAGATAAAGTGCCTTGATGGTGATTCAAACCTAAATTTCAGTTCTACCTTTATTGCTCATCAACAGTATTGGTTTCAGGTTAGCTTTTTTTTTTTTAAAACAATCCTAGTTTTCCAGTTCTTAAAATAGAGAATAAAATCTGTTTTGTTTTCATTACAAATATTGAAGACCCAAAAAGATGTTGTAAACCATGAAAATGTTGAAGTATCGTGTAAGTGTGTGCACTGATTTTAATGTGTTGAAGTCAATGCCATCTTTTTCCCCCATTTAAAAAAAATATAAGACCAGAAATACTGAATTTGAATTTTATCCTTCAAATGGTTATTTCCAGTAAGCATTTAGTTTACTCAAATTTTAACTGCTTTCTTGGCAAAGAGAATGCATGGGATAGCTTTCCATTCTTAACCTTTTCAGTACAGTCCATATGTACTGTGCCTTTGTCCCTTTTTTCAAGGAAGTACTGAGCTATTCCATACAACCTCATCTGTTCTTTCCAAAGTGAGGTAAAAATGGGCTTTTGGCTTTTTTATTTTTTATTTAAGTGGAAGACAATTTCTGTATCTATTGAGATTTCATTGGATTTTATTAGATTCTGTGCTTGGTTATTTTTAAAATGCTGCACAAACTCGCTGGGTGTGTGGTGATACACTCAACTTTACAAATCAGATTATAGTTCTGATTTCTTTTTCCTCACTTCTTGAGATCTCTTAGAGTGATAGTTACTGAAAATATAAAATTATGCATACTTTGTAAGAAGTTTGATGTAAAAGTTATCTGAGATAGATTATGTGTATTAATAACCTGTATCAGTGTTGAAATGTTGTGTGTTCTGTTCTCCTTTAAGTCCACATTTTAGTCTGTAATCCAACAGAATGCTTTTTAAAGTTTATATGATTTCTTCACTGGCTACTCCAGTGAGAAATTACATTAATTGGTATATATGTTTAGTTTTCTTCAGCAAACCTGCAGGGAAGGGGAAAAAAAATCTTTCTATTTCTGTGGGAGTTCTAAACAGATGTTTCATAATTATAATTTAAAACGCGGTTAAGACTTTTAAAAATAATTAAAAGTTGAGCATCTCTAATCTGAAAATATAAAATATTATATGGTTTCTCTTGTATCACAATCCCAAAGTATAAAGAACAAAATAAAAGATAATAGGAAATAGAGAAATAGTCTTTTGCAAAAGAGAAGATTGCCAAGAGATGGGGAGAGGGTGAAGAAAGAATTAAGATGCATTATGACATATACTAATAACCAGAGATGGATGTAATCATTATGCACTGCCAACATGTACCAATAAAAATCAGACAAAAACTTACAGAAAAAAATCATGCCACTTATCTGATATTTTGAATTCCTGGAGTGTAATGGTGATTTACTATTAGGGGACATAGTATAATATAATTTATTATAGTAATAGATTTAAGGGAAAACTATAATGATCACCTTGATGCTAAAAAAAATCATTTTCTAAAATTCTTTTTTCACTTCTAATAGGTTTTAATCAACAGGAAATAACCTTGTAAAGATTCTCTACCAGAAACCTATTATGAATGTCATTGTGATAGTGAAATGCTGTGTAAGAAGCACTTCTCTTAAAGACAGGAACATGACATTGGTGCAGAAATCTTAGCTAGTACATTAGAGAAACAAGAAAAATAATTAGCCTATAAATAATGGGGGAAGTATATCACCATTGTCCTTTATAGTTGGTTATGATTGTTTGCTTAAAAAATGCAAGACAGTCAACTGAAAATGAGTTAAAAGTTTCAATACAAGACTATAAGGTAAACTGACCAGCTTTCTTGTATAGAAACAATAACTAACTGAAACATATTAAGAAAAGACAAGCTAAATTATAAAATACTTTCAAAATTGGTAAAATGCTTAACTATATGAAGAAACAAGTACATCTGAATAGATAGGAGAATATTATATTCCTGAATCTGGCGACTTAATACTATAAAAATAGTTCTCAGCAAGTTATTTAAAGTTAATATACTTCCAGTCAGAAATTCAATACAGTTTTAAAAACATATTTTGCCAAGCCGATGGTTCAAATATTGAGAAAAGAAAACACACAGGAATGCTCAAATAAATTTAAAAACAAAATATAACAAAGGGAGATGTACCCATCAGATATCAAAAATGTAAAATAGCAGCTATTTAAATAATAAGAATTTGGAGTAAAGTATGTTGATCAAAGGAAGAAAATAAAAATTCAGAATATCCATGGATAAAGAATTATATTATAAACTATTTAGAAATGGAAGAGCTAGTGTGTAAATGGTGTGGGACAAATGGCAGGTATCCACTTCATGATATTCTTAAAACTAAGTTCCAGATGGACTAAATACAAGAAAACAAAATGACAAAAATTTTAGAAGTAAAGTGTCTTAAAACTCTAATTCGGAGGTGAACTCAGATGTGATAGTGAGTGCATGCCTGTAATCCCAGTGCTCAGGAGGCTGAGGCAGGAGTATCACCTGAGTTCAAGGCCAGCCTGAACTAAATAGCAAAACCCTATCTCAAAAAAAAAAAAAATAATAATAATCATTGCCAAGGTGATGATCTTTTCAAGTGATACATTAAATTTAAGACACCATTTTAAAAGGCAAGCAAGAGACCAAGATAAAATGTGTGGCATGTAATAGAATTAATATTCAAAATGTGTTTCATATTTGCCTACAAATCAGCATGAAAAAGACAACTTAGTAGAAAGTGGGACTGTAAGCAGTAATCATAGGAGAGATACAGATAGGCTGTAAAGCTTTGAAGAGATATTCATTCACATTAGTTATCTGAGATATTTAAATTAAAACAGTGAAATAAAACTTTTAAACAATTTTTGCTAGTAAAACTGACAGGCATTAGCGAACTTTAGTGTCAAGCTGCAAAGTAGGTACTCGTAAATTACTGATCAGAGTATAAATAGGTTTTTCTTTGTAGAAGAAAAGTTTGATAGTATGTCAATTTTAGATGTGCATTCTTCTGAACCAGAAATTTGCTTCCTACATATCCATAATATAGAAATATTTTCTTTAGTACATAGGGAATATTAATGTTTCATGATTTATGCTGTGGAGAAAAAGAAACATATGAAGAAAAACAGTAATTCGAGTGTTCATCATTAGAACAGTCAAATTATGACATGTGCTTAATGGTGGAATATTAGGCACCATGAAAAATCATGACGTATACATATAAATGTACTTCTTTAGAAAAAATCATAAGATAGTTTACATGAAAAACAAGACAATGTCTGATACAAGTAATTTTATTTATGTACTCACAGAAAACATCATACACAGGTAAGTGTGCAAAAAAAAAGTCTGAAAGGGTACATACCACAGCTGTTAGCTGTAGAGACAGAACTTGAATTTGGAAGCAAGAAAGAGTTGAAAGTAGTGTTTCTATGTATATTACTAAGTATAAACAAGTACAAACTTTGTGATATAACAGACATACTAACAAAACATAAAAGATCTTAATTTTGGCAGCTGTAAGTGGGCCTTGTTAGGACCATACCTTCTACTTGGACAGCTTGATTTATGTCTGTTTTTCCTATGTAATTTTTATTTTTTATTTTAATTTTTGTTAGTACATGTTTGCAATACATAATGATCACATTCATTGTGGGAACTTGGTACATGTATATAACACATCGTAATTCTTTCTCATCCTGTTCCCTTCTTTTCCCTCCATCTCTTGAGCCTCTTCCCATTTGTTATATATATGTCTCCCTGTTTTCTATTATCTATTTTTATTATGCTCTTTAATTTATTTATATTTTTGGTTTCTCATATAAAAGAAACCATGTTATATTTGAGCCTATGTGTGTGATTTATTTCACTTAACATTATGACCTAAAGCTATATACATTTTCCAACTAATGACTCAAATTTATTTTTCTGTATGGCAGAGTAGTACTCCATTGTGTATAAATGCCATATTTTTCTTAATTCATCTGTTGATAGACATAAAGGTTGCATCCAAGATTTACCTACAATGAATTGTACTGCTATAAACATAGGTATACACATCATTGTAAACGTAATGTGATGTCTTTAACTGGTTTGAGAAGATACCTAGAAGGAGAATAACTGGGTAAAAATGGAGATTCTAGCTTTAATTTATTTTATTTTAGAGACAGGGTCTCACTATGCGTTCAAACTGGCCTTGGGCTCACTTTGTAGCCCAGGCTGGTCTCGATCTCAAAACGATCCTCCTGCCTCAGCCTCCCGAGTGCTGGGATTACAGGCATGTGCCACCATGCCTGGCTTATTTTTTGAAGAATCCCCATACTGATTTCCATAGTGATTGTACTGCCAGCAATATAAAAAGATTTCCTTTTCCACACTGCCTCATCAGCACTTGTTATTTGATTTCTTGATGATAGCCACTTTTTCTGGAGCAGGGTGGAATCTTGGTATTGTTTTAATTTGCTTTTCTCTGATGGCCAGTAATACTGAATATTTTTTCATGTGTTGGCTGTTTGTACTTCTGTAAAGTATCTATTCATTTCAGTTGCTTATTTTTATTGTCTTATTTTGGTCTTGAGTCTTTCATATATTCTATACATTAGTCTTCTTTCCAAGGTGTAGATGGCAGAAAGTTTTCCTATTCTGTATGTTGTCTCTTTGTTCTGTTGGTTCTTTCTTGTGCTGTGCCAAAGATTTTTAATTTGATATCCCATTTGTTGTCTTGATATTTATTTCTTGTGCATTTGGGGTTCAGGTCAGGAAAGTTCTTACCCAGGTCTATGTCTTCAAGAGTTTTACCTATTTTGTCTTTCAACAGATTGTCTGTTTTAATATTTAGATTTTTTATCTATTTTCATTTTAATTTAGTACACAGTGATGGATAACAGATCTAGATTCAGTCTTCTGCATGCATGTAGCCCATTTTCCCAGCACCATTTGTGAAAGTGGCCGTCTTTTTTTTTTTCAGCATATCTTCTTTTCCTTTGTTCAAGAACAGGTAGCTGAATGTGCCTGGAGTTGTTTCTGTTATCTTCTGTTCTGTTCATTCATGTGTCTTTTATTGCCAAAACATGTTGTTTTTATCACTGTAGCTTTGTAGTATAACTTGAAGTCTGGGCTCATAATTTACTCTTGTTTCTTAGGATTGCTTTTAGTAGTGTGGGTCTCTGTTGCTCCATATGAATTTTAAGACTGTCTTCTCTAGTTCTGTGAGGAATGCTATCGGTGTTTTGATTGATACCGTATTAAGTCTGTGTATCGGCGTTGGAAGTATGACTATTTTGACAATTCTGATTCTGTCTGGAAACAGGGGACATCTTTCCATTTTTTAATGTCCTCTTCAACTTCCTTTTTCAGAGTACTATGGTTTTGTTTAGAGGTCTTTCACTTCCTTGGTTAGGTTAATTCCTAAGTGTTGAATTTTTCTTGAGGTTATTGTGAATGGTAGTTATTGTGAATGGAGTTTTCCCACGTTCTTTCTCAGTGAGTTCATTACTGGTGTACAGGAATGCTATTGATTTTTGTGTGATTTTGTATTCTGCGACACTGAATTTGGTTGTTGTAGGAGTCTTTTGGTGTGATTTTTTTTGAATCTTCTATGTAAAGCATCATTTCCTCTGCAAATAATAATACAGTAATTTGACTTCTTCCTATCCCATGTGTCTTTTTTCTTTCTTGCTCTTGCCTAATTATTCTGCCTCGTGTTTTCAAAGGTATATTGAACTTGAGTGTTGATAGCAGACATCCTTTTTTTGTTCCTGATTTTAAAGGGAAAGCTTTCTGTTTTCCCCTATTTAATATGATGTTAGTAATAGATCTGTAATAAACAATTTTCATCAGACTGACATCAGGTCCTTCCCTATCTGTTTCTTTTGGGGTTTTTTAAATCATGAATGGATGTTTGATTTTGTCAAAGGCTTTTTTGTGTCTCTCGCTGGGTTGCCTTTGCTTCTGTTTATATGGTGCGTTACATAATAATTTATGTGTGTTCACCTATCCTTACACCTCTGGAATGAAACCTACTTGATCACGATGAATCATCTTTCTGATGATTTGTCACATTATGTTTCACAGTGTCTTGTTGAAGATTTTTGTGTTTCTGTTGAAGATGTCTATGCTGAAGAAATTGGCCTGAAGTGTTTTTTGTTTTGTTTTGTTTTGTTTTGTTTTGTTTTTTTTAGTTGAGCCCTTGTCTGGTTTTGGAATCAGGGTAATTTTGGCTTCCAAGAGTTAGTTTGAGAGTGCTTCTTCCCTTTTAGTTTCATTAAAGAGGCTGAGGAGTCTTGCCATTGCATCTTCCCTGAATTTCCTGTAGAATTTACCTCCTGAGCTTTAGTTAGTTGGTAGGTATTTTTGTATTTTGCTTTGTTTTGTTTTTAATTATCACCTCAATTTCATTGCCTGTTATTGCATTATTGAGGGTTTTCGTATCTTCTTGGTTCAGTTTTGGTTATTCATATAAATCTTACAATACTTTTTTTTTTTTTAAGATTTTCCAGTTGATTGGACTGTAAGTTTTTGAGACAGTTGTTAATAATCTTCTGTATTTCAGTGGTATCCGTTGTGATTTCACCCTTTTAATTTCTGAGCCTATTGATTTGGGTCTTTTCCTTCTTTTCTTTTCCTTTTTTTTTTTTTTTCTTTTTTTCTTTTTTGGTAAGGAAAAGGCTGTTTGTCTATTTTATTTACTCTTTTGAAGAACTAGCTCTTCAATCCATTGATTCTTTGTAATCTTTTTAGTATCATTAATGTCTTCCCTGATCTTTATAATTTCCTTCCCTAAACTAGCTTCGAATTTGGATTGTTATTATTTTTCTAGCACCTTGAGGTATCATTATTTGGTCTTCCTCTGTTTTTCTGATGGGGGTGTTCATAGCTATAAATATCCCCTTTAGGACTGCTTTTATTGTTTCTCCTAGGTTCTGATATGGTGTACTGTCATTGCCATTTGAGTCTAGGAATTAAGTTCTTCCTTGATTTCTTCTGTGACCCATTGATTACTCAAGAGTATATTGTTTAATTTCTACATGTCTTAGTTACTTCTCTCATTGCTAAGACAAAATACCCAACTCTCAAAGTTAAAGAGGAAAAGGTTTATTTAGCTCGTAGTTTTGTAGAGGTTTCAGTCCATAATGAGCTGGCTCCAAAGCAGGGTGCCAGAGGGGCTATAGTTCATGTTGGTGGATGACATCAAAAGCAACAAGACAAACCTCTTTTTGTCTCTTACATTGTATCCCATCTACCAGGATTAGGACAGTGTCAAACCAATCAGTGAACTGATCCAGAAATCACCTACCATTAATCCTAGCATTGCATTAAGAATCAATCACACCCTAGGTTCAACCACTTCCTTAAAAGCTCTATGAAGCATATGAGGCTTTGGGGGAACATTAAGACACAAACCATAGCATTCTCTCCCTGGCCCCCAAAGATTCATGCACATCCCTTTATGCAAAAGGCATTTAGTCCATCTCCAAGAGTTGCTAAAGTCCTAACAGTTTCAGCATTGCTGAAAAATCCAAGTCCCAAGTCTCCTCTGAGACTTAAGGCAAACTCTTACCTGTGAGTCCCTGTACAAATGAAAAGAAAGTTAAATACTTCCAACATTCAGTGGCACAAGGTAGACATTTCCATTCCAAAATCACAAAAGGGGATACAAAGGAATGAGACCAAAGCAAGTTTGAAATTCAGCAGGGCAAACATTAAGTCTTGTGGTTCCATGTGAAGCATCTGAGGCAATCTGTAGAAAGATGTGAACTCCAGGGAGCTTGAGTGGCTCTGCCTCATGGCACTTCTGGTGGTTGTAGCTCTCATGGCTTCTCTCTTGGGCTGACTCAGCTCCCTCCTAGCAGTTTTCCTCAGATGGTCCACATTCCTGGCTTCTCCAAACTTCTGGGGTTTCCACTGCACTTTTGGCTTCACACTCACAGCTTCACACACTGCCCTCTCAGGGGCACACTACCTGGCCTCCCAGGCCTCCTGAAATCTGGGTGGAAGCTTTCCTGACCCGACAGCTCTTGGATTCTTCATGCAATTAAAGCCATCACCACATGGATGATACCAAGGTGTGCTGCCAGCTTGAGCAGTAGCCAGACTTCCCTCTCTCAGCTATAGGAGTCCAGTGCCTGAATTGCTGAGCACTCTGAATCCAGTTCCAAGGAACAAGTTTTCTAGGCTTCTACCATTCTGGAACATGGTACTCTGGGGCTTTCTTCTCAAAGCTAAGTGTTTCATTTTTGTAACTTTGAGGCTTCAAAAAGTGGAGTCCTGTTGTTTCTTATGATACCTTCAGATCATCTCTTCTATTCTCCTGTTCTCCTCAGCAATCAGAGCCTCCTTTGCTCTATCTTTGTAGTCCACAGCTTTACTAGAGGTTCCTTTCTAGCCAAATCCACAATTTTGAATCATTCTGCTGGGTTCTGCTCTTAATTCTCAACATAGATCTGGCTAAAAGCCTCCAACAGTTGCTATGCCACTACCTCAGCATTTGATTGCCTTGAAATTTTTTCTACAAGAATAATCAGTCCACTGCCTTCAATCTCAGTCTCAGGCAAATTCTCTAGACATAAGCAAAATGTAGACAAACTTTCTACCAAGGCATAACACACATCTCCTGGAGTTCAGCAGCCAATGCAGTTCTTTTTCTCAGCAGAAACCTAAGTGTAGTGTTTACTGACTTTCTGATCTTCTGAGCATGACCAGAATCTCCCATACAGTATACCTTTAGGCCTTCAAGCCCTACTTTTTAGCAGGCATCTCTGAACCTTTCCTAACTCTTACCCTTCCCACAAGCCAGTTCCAAAGGCTGTTGAGCCCCATGACCAGGTACAGTCACAGCAACAGTCCTACTCCCAGTACCAAATTCAGTGTTAGTTACTTTTGTTGTTGCTGAGACAAAATACCCAATACCCAAAGTTAAAAAGGGAAAGGTTTATTTAACTCACTGTAGAGATTTCAGTCCAAACCATAATACCATGTATTTGCATAATTTCTATGATTTCTTTTATCATTGATTTCTGGTTTTATTGTGGTATGATCTGATAACATGCATAGGATAATTTTGATTCTTTGTATTTACTTAAATATGCTTTATGGGTTAGTAAGTGATCTGTATCAGGGAAAATCCCATGTGCTGCTGAGAGAATATATATTCTGTTGTGTAAGATAGAACACTCTGTAGAAGTCTATTAAATCCATCTGTTCAACGGTTTGATTCAATTCTAATATTTCTTTGTTGATTTTTGTTGTTGTTGTCTAGTTGATCTGTTTGTAACAGTTGATCTATCTGTGGTATATTGATGCTAATGTGTATTTGATCTTTTATGTCCAGTGATGTTTATTTTATGAAGTTGGGTGCACCAATGTTCAGCATATATATTGAATTATATATTGAATATACATGTAATTATATATATTTGTAATTGATAACTATTTCTGTTGAATTGTTCCTTTAATAAATATGTAGTTACCTTCTAGGCCTCCTCTTGTCAGTCTTGGTTTGAAGTCTGCTTTGTTTCAAAATAGGATAACTAATATACTTCTATTATATTTGTCCCTACTTATTTTGGGGCTCCTGTTGCATGAAATATTGTTTTACATTCTTTGATTTTTAGTCCTTGAATTTCTTTTTTTGATTAAATGTGTTTCTTACATATAGCGTACAGCTGGGTTTTGTTATTCCTATGTAATTTTTAATAGTGCCTCCTTTCACTTACAAACCCTTCTGTGGTTTTACCAACTAGTATCTAAAATCTCTGGTGCTTTTAGAAATAACAACTTCATTATAGTGTTGGGTCTGAAGCTGTGATAAAATGGGTTACAAAAGTGAGAATTATACAAGTGATTCATATAACTTTTATACCTGCTAACCCATACTATTTTATTATGCTTTATTTTTTTCATTTGTATTATAAAAACTTTTTTTTTTAATGTTATAATTTTGGGGCTGGTGATGTAGCACAATGGTAGAATGCTTACCTAGCATGTGGAAGTCCCTGGGTTTCATCCCTGATGCTACAAAAATAAACAAGAAAAAAATATGTATGAATGTAGTTGTTTTCCATATGCCTGGATATTTTGATCCTCCCTTAAAATTAGAACTTTGTGTTTTGGTTGTTTTTGTTTTGTTCATATGTGTGTTGTTGTTGTTTGTGGTGCTATGAGTGGAATCCACCCAATGCTTCCAGGGGCTCAGCAGTAGCTCTACTGTTGAACTGTATGTTCAGCCGCAGAACCTAATATTTTAAGGAAATAGATGTTAGAGGCCAGGAGAAAAGTTAGTAGCTTGAGAGGAAAACAGAATAAAGAGAAGGAAGATTTTTAAAAATTAAAAAGGGAGGGGGAGAGATGAGTTTATTTAAAGATAATAGTTTTTAACCAAGCCTACATAATTGTCAATTTATAAACAAAGAATTTGGTTGTCCCAGAAAGAGATTAAAACACTGCGTTCTATAGATAAATATCTCCTCTTATGGCAAATAAAAAGTGTTTCTTGATTGACTTATGATAAAATTGTCTAAGTGTAAAGCATGGAGAAAGCATGTTAATTATGGTAAAAATTATAGTACTATAATAGCTTTTATGCAAGAATTCAACCCCTTCTGTTTTAAACTTCCAAGGTTTTACTATGGCTAGAAAATATTCAGAAACTTCTGGACATAACAGAATGTTTTGTTTCATTTGAAACTGGGTCTTCTTATGTAGCCCAGACTGGCCTTGAAATCTCATTCCTCCTATCTGAGCCTCTTGAGTGTTGGGATTACAGGCAAGTGCTACCATGCCCGGCTCTTTATAACCAAGAATTTGAAAGTCAAGAAGAGTAAAGTAAGCAATCTATAATATACTTGTAAAAACTGGTGCTTCTATAAAGGACAATAAAATGTTTGTAAATGAAAATAGAATTGTCCCAAGTGTAATTATTGTTTGACTCTAAAGGTACGCTAAGTGCTTTGAAGATACCAGACATCTGGAGCTCTGTACATGATTTAAGATATTATGTACCTTTAAGAAAAGAAAGTTGATCTTATGTGCATACTGCCTTTTGATGGACTCGGGTTGATTTGGAAGCAGTTCTTGTTTTCTTGTTTCCATTTGATGTCTTTGAAGTCTTTTTTCAAGATTTCTTTTGGAATCTGTTTTATTCACATTTTCTTGTTAGAATTAAACTTGCGATTTTTTTGGTGGGGAGCAGGGGCTGTACATTCCGAATGTAAATTCAATTATATTTAATGCATCCAGCTATATTTAATTTCATCTGGTAGTGAAAGTGGCTCTAATCACCTGCTCCTTATACCACTTCATTTCACAGTGAGTGAAGCCCACCCATTTTACCTATTGTACCTCTTCTGCCTTTCCCATGGATAAGGAATTAGAGACCAATCCAATAAATAAGTAAAAATAAACCTGTTGCTAACAATCTATATAAACCATCATTTCCCTTATAAGAGTATGAATGTATATTCTTGCTTGTATTAGGTTAAACTTTCTTTTTTTTTTTTTTTTTTTTTTTTTTTTTTTTTTTTTTTTTTTTTTGTCTTTTTAGACAGGGTCTCACTATGCAGTTCAGGCTGGCCTTGAGCTCACTTTGTGGCCCAGGCTAGTCTTGAACTCACAAGGCTCTTCCTGCCTCAGCCTTCCAAGTGCTGGGATTACAGGTGTGCACCACCATGCCTGGCTTTAAACTTTATGAAATAGTTGATATTTAAAAAATTTTTTTTACTTTAAATGGCAATTTTATGTGAGTCAGGCTATTAAATTATAAAACTGTGGTTACAGTAATTGTTTTATACACTGATACCTTGGACTCAGTTCTTTTCAAATTTATGTTCAAACACCAAAAAGTTCAAGAACTGAATGTATTTTTCCCATGAGAAATAATGGAAAACCAAATTATTGATTCTGAGACCTCAGAATTACGCTTAAAAATTCATTTTTCCAGGACATTAACAAATTTTGCAGTGATTTCTTTCTTTAATTCTATTGTGGTTCTCAGTTTTCCTCTTAGCTTTACTGCCAGTATCACTAACTTTCACATCACCATGGTTATGATGTTTCATACAAATTAAGTGAAAAAAAAAAGCACAGTGACAAATTTTTAATGCACTAACAGAAGCACTATATGTGCTCTGAGTGAGAGTGACACTTAGACTGAAGCGTCACCCTTTTGTGTGCATGACTCACTTTCAGCCGTACAGGTTTTTTCAGGTTGGATTTTCAGTTGAACTATCAAGCAAGGTTACAAATATCAAGTAGATTCTTTTTCAGTCTTTGCTGTTTGAGTAGTGAAAAGTTCGAGCTTAGAGCCATGGGACATCAGAGGTACTCTATCTCTGTACTTAAAAATATAATGGCACTTACCATGAAAATATATTGAAGTCATTTAAATAGCAAAAATTCACAAATAACACCTGTCAAATGAAATGTCACTCTGCATGCCAAATCAGAACATTTATGTGTATACCTCCTTTGCAAAACAAGGATATCAGAAAATTTTTGGATGCTATCTGTGTTTCTGAAAAGGGAACAGTTCTGCAGCCAGATGAATATGATCCAAGAGTTATCCAGCCACAGAAATAAGCTTCTGGGTTGTAAGAACAATCTGTGATGTTTTAATGAAACAATAAAAGGTCTTTATTGAAAAAAAAAGACAAATGTAATAAGCCAAAAATACTATTGCTGCATATATTCATCATTATATAATAAAGCATTAAATTACTTCATTCAAAAACCAAATTGAGTATGAAAATGATAAAACTAAGAGATGGTAATTTATAATTCAAAACCTTATAGTAATTTGTTCTAAAAAGCTATCAAACTTGAAAACCATGGCCAGTTAAAGACAGCATAAAAACCCGGACCAATTGAAAAAAGCATCGATGATAGATCTACAGGTAACAAAGTATTCTTCCTCACAAATTGTGGGAATGCTATCTGTATGACAGCCTGATGTCCTAATAGAATTCTGAATGAGAAGCCCCAGTAAAACCCAGAATTGTATTAATTTTATAGACAGCACTGAATAATCACTTATTTTAGAAGTTGCAAGTAAGTAACCCTAAGTCTTACATAGAAATACAAACTAAGGATCTGTGACATTTGCCAAAATTAAATAACTTCTATTTTTCTTTTAGCTCAAGGCATATCAAGAACACACTGGCTTCAAGTGGTAGATTTTGGGCCATTTTTTTAAAATATAATTTTAAAAACAACTATTTGGATTCTTTTCTGGATAAATTCATTCACTTTTCTACTTTCCATTGGGTACATTAAAAATTAAGAGTAGCAATTTCAGTTCCCCTGTAAAGATGAAATAAAAGGGTCTGGGCTTATTTTTCTGCCTTAAACAACTAAAAAACTAGATTAAGGTGTATGGAATAGTGGCACTTGAGATGTTAGACATCAGGGAACAAAAGAAGAAAATCAAGGCAAGTCCTTGATTTGTTCAGCTTCCTGGAAAATGTTAACCAAGTCACAGCACAGGGAGGTGAAACCCAAGTAAGTCCTGACAGACTTGCTGATTTGAGGAGATGAAGATGGTAGTCTAGGATGACTAGAGTATGTAGGACACAGAAAGAAAACATCAGATATCTAAAAAACTATTCCCCTTACGTATTCAGGAAAGTTCTTGATGAACATAGACATTTATAAACATTTTGGAAAAGAACCACCTAAAATAATTGTATAGAATAGTATCCAGTTTCATGCAGGACCAGAAAAAGTGCCTCTTCCCACCAGCCAGAATAGAAAGTTCAGTCATTCAGAGGGTATTTCGTGAAGTATTCTGTAGCTTACATTAGAAGTGGGAAGAAATTAACTCTTTACTGAAAACAACTCTGGTCCTACATAAGCAAGACAGCAGGACCAAACTGTTTCCTAGTCATTTAACTACATCTCAGAACAAAACTCAAGATTATTTGTAGGAATACAAAAGTATTTATCAACCAATAAGGTAAAATTCACAATGCCTGACATTGAATCAAAATTGCTAAGTCTACAAAGAAGTGGCAAAGTACAAGACATATTTAGAGGGAAGAAAATCAATCACTTTGAACGAGCCCAAAGATGAGATAGATAGTGAATTAATAGCTATTAAAACAGTTGTGATTGGAGAGTCCAAAGAAAAATTGAACATATTAAGTAGCACTATCTTCTAGATTAAAATTGTAGTGGTGGAGATAAGACATGCTTGGTGGAATTAATGGCATGTTTAGACACTGTCAAAAAAGCATGTGAATATAACAATAAAAACCACCCAAAGTAAAACAAAGAAATGAGAGAAAAATAGATGAACTGAAAAAGTATTTGAAGAAATAAATGACCAAAAGTTTTCTGAATTACCTAGAAAGTAGTATTCAATAAACGCAACAAAAGACATATGAGTAAAACTGCAGGAAGAATATCCTAAGTCAGTAAATACTAAAGAAAAAACCAGAAAACAACCAAAAAACAAAACAAGGGTAAGAATGACATCAAATTTCTCATCAGAAACATTGTGAGGTAGAAGATGATAGAGCAATGTTTTTAAAACACTAAAAAAAAAAATTGTCAATCTAATATTCTTTACTCAACAAAACTTTTTAAAACTAAGACAAAATAAAGATTTCAAACATACTAAAACTGGAAAGGATTCAATACGTTTAGTCCTGCTCTAAACAAGATGTTAGACATTAGGAAGTTAAGCCATATGAAAAGCTGCACCTATACAAGGAATTAAGAATAACAGAAATGGTAACTATAGGGTAAATATGTAAAATATTTTTCTTACTATTTAAGTTTCTTTTTTTAAGACAGTTGATGGTTTAACATAAAAATGATTGCAGTGATTGTGGAATTTATAACACATATAAAAGTAAAATGTGCAGTAACATTTGCCAAAAAAGCCCAAAATTGTAGATTTATTATTGTGAGATTCTAATAGGTAATATCTGAAATAGTGTATCATAAAGGCAGACTGTGATGAGTAATAGATGCATATTATAAACTCTAAACCAATTACTCAACACAACAAAAACTTACAGTAAAACCTAAAGAACAAGTAGGTGGTATTAAAAAAAATCCAAAATAACTAGAAAAGAGGGAAACAAATGTATGGGATCAATTGAAAACAAATAGGATGACAGACACAAATCCAGCCATATCAACAGTTGCATTACATATAAATGGTCACATGCTGCAATTAAAAGGTTTAATTAGAAATTATTGGGTTAGACGTTAAAAACTCAAAACTGAAGTCTATCACATTTGTAAGAAGTCTGCTTTATAAAGATACATATAAGTTAAAAGTAGTGGGATGGAAAAAGTTGTATTATCCTAATGCTATCCAAAAGAAAGCTGGAATCACTATTAAATCAGAAATTATGTTATAAAGCAAAGAATATTACCAGGAATTGTGAGGGTATGAGAATTAATTCATTCAGAGTATACATGATCCTAAATTGTTATGTATCTAACAAAAGGGTTTCAAAATACGTAACACAACTAAAGGGAAATACACAAGTATACCATTTTAGTGGAAATTTCAGTATTCCTCTCAATAATTTATAGGACAAATAGAATGTAAATCCTAAAATTATTAAATTTCTTGAAAAACCTGTATAACCTCAGATTAGGCAAAAATTCCTTAGACACAACACCAAAACACCATCCACAAAACGAATTGATAAGTTGAACTTCACATAATTTTAAATTTCTGATCTTCAGGAGACTAGTAAGAGAATGCAAAAACAAGATATAGCCTGGGAGAAAAAGCTTTGCAAATCACTTATCTGATAAAGGCTGAAATCCAGCATATATTAAGCATTGTCAAAACTCAGTGATAAGAAAAGACCCTAGTAACAAAATGGACAAAAAGAATAGACATTTAACCGGTAAGGTAAGTGGCTAACTAATAAGCATATAAAAACATGTTCAACATCATTAGTCATACATGCCTCTATTTTGATGACATCTGTCCCTCTAGTCCCCTCTCTTACACTGTCCTTTCCCTTTTTCCTTTCCTTTTGTCCAGTAATAGTCACCCGTGTGTGTTCAATATCATCTTTTTTAAAATCACATATTAGGGGAAAACATAAGGTATCAGTTTTTATGTTTCTTGTTGAAAGTCAAGAATGTGTTCATGTCTAGAATAGGGTCTTCAAGAATGAGCCATACTTTACATTGTTAACAGTTTGATATCTCCGTTATAGATCAATGTTTATGTAAAACTTAATTTAATCTAGATCTGTATGATACTAGAGATAGGCATCAGCTTAGCCTGGAACTTGTTAGAAATATGGATTACAGAGACCTCAGCCTTTCCCCATGAGTCAGTGCCATTTGTGGACTGCGAGGGGAAAGAACAAGGATTCACCAAGAGGCAAGCCCTCCCTGTGAACCAGAGCCATGCCCGGGCCACTGCTTGCAGGGGGACAGCCCAGACCTCAGCCTTTTCCCGAGTCAGTGCCATTCGCGGACTGTGGGAGGAGAGAACAAGAATTCATCAAAAAGCAAGCCCTTCCTGAGAACTGGCACCACGCATGGGCTGCCACTAACAGGGGCTCAGCCAGACCCCAGCCTTTCCCCGTGAGTCAGTGGGTAGGAATAATGATGTTAAAGAAGAAAAACTAGCCGGGCGTGGTGGTGCACGCCTTTAATCGTAGCACTCGGGAGGCTGAGGTAGGAGAAGCGTTGTGAGTTCGAGGCCGGCTTGGGCTACAACGCGAGCGCAAGGCCGGCCTGAGTTACATGGTGCGACCCTGCCTCAAAAAACTAGGGCCGGGAGTTTGGCTCAGCAGCTTAAGCGCCTGTCCTGTCAGGCGCGAGGTTGTGAATTCGATCCCCGGTGCCGCAAAAAAAAAAAAAAAAAGGAAAAACTGGCAGAGTATACGAGCAAGGAAATGGAAACAGATTTAGAGTTATGCCAGTGACTGAGAAAACACAGTAACATTTCTGCAAATGATTGTTTATGGACTGAATGCCTCTGTCCTCAATTTGTTGAGCCTTAACCCTCAATGTGATTGCCTTTCATCCTGTCGTTTGTGTCTTTTGATGACAGAAATTGTCTTATTTTTTCCTTATGTGTGTTTTTAACATCAAAGTCACAAGATCATTGCCAAGTTAAGTGTCATAAAGCTTTTCTACTATATTTTCTTCTAGGAGTTTATGAAGTTCTTGCCTTTAGATCTTCAACCCATTTTGAGTTCATTTTTGTATGTGGTATAAAATAGATTCTTTTTTTGCATGTGGATATCCAGTTTTCAAGACACAATTTTTGGAAAAAACTTCTTTCCTCACTGAGTCATTTTGGTACTGTTACTCAAAATCATTTGACCATATACTGTTTCTGAGAGTTTTCTGAGCTTTCTGTTCTGTTGGTCAGTTTGTCTTCCCTTATGCCAGTACCACACTGTGTTAATTGGCTTTTTAATTTGTTTAGAAGTCAAAAAATGAGCATCCTCCATCTCTATTTTTCAAAATTGTTTTGGCAACGTAGAGTCCTTTGAGGTACCATATTAATTTTAAGGCGAATTTTCTATTTTTGTCAAAAAATGTTGAGATTTGGTACGCATTATGCTGTATTGAGTTTGTAGATTACTTTGAGAAATGTGAACATCTTTGAAGTAGGAAGTCTTTCAAAATGTAAACAGATGTCTTTCATTTATTTGTATGTTTCTTTCAACAATGTCTTGAAATTTTGGTATTCAAGTCTTTTATCTCCTTGGTTAAGAGGTATTGTCAGTGAAATCTTCTTGACTTGATTGTTCATTGTTAGTGCATGGCAACACAACTGATACTGTGTGTCAGTTTTGTATCCTACAACTTTGCTGAATTTGTTCCTTAATTGTACCACTTTTTGTGGACTCTGTAGGGTTTCTACATGTAATATCTGTAAACAGATCATTTTACTTCTTTTTAAATTTAGAAGCTTCTTATTTCTTTTTCTTGCCCAACTTTTCTGGCTAGAATTTCTTGTACTGTGTTGAATAGAGGTGGTAAAAGTGGGCACCCTTACCTTCTTCCTGATCTTAGAGAAAAAAATTTAATTTTCATTAAGTATCATCTTCCCTGTGGGAAATTTTATATATGGCCTTTATTATGTTAAGACACAGATTCTTTCTAGTCCTAATTTGTTAAGTATTTTTTTCATTAAAGAATGTAGATTTGTCAAATGCATTTTGGACATCAATTGAAGTGTTCATGTGGTCACTTTAACTATATATGTTATTTTATTGAAGCATAATATGCACAGAGAAGTACATGTGTGATCATTGTGCAGTTCAGGTAATAATTCAGTGACAGTGACCATCATATAGAACAGTATCAGCACCCCAAAAACTGCTTTATGCCTCTCTTGTCCCCAATTGACTTAGCAATATAATTGGTTTTATCTATTTTCAACTTTTTATAAAATTGTACAGTATGTATTCTTCTGTGTGTGTGTTTTTCATTCATACTGGTTGTGAAATTTACCCATGTTATTCCTGTATCACTAGTTCGTTAAGTTTCATTGCTGTGCATAATCCATTAGATGAATCAGCCAAAGTTTATTTACAAGAGGCATAAAGTTTGTATATGCTTTTAGGCTGTTGACAAACTATACTCTAGTGCACCTACTTTTGGTCCACGTGTGCATGCATTTCTTTTTGGTATATACTAGAATTTAATATTTTGATATATGCCAAGTGGAAGTGAGCAGTACTAGGAATGTAATAGCTAGATCATAAATCAGTATGCATTTGTTCAACTTTGGTAGATAATATGAAACTTTCCAAAGTGATTTTATGAGTTTTCATTTCAACTCCATATGAGTTTGCCAGTTACTCCATAGCCTTACCACCCTCTGATACTGTCAGTCTTCATTTTTATCATCCTAGTGAGTGCATACTGAAATGTCATGATTTTTTAAATTAACGTCTTCCTAATTAACTTTGAGAATCTTTTTATATTTTATGGGCCTCTTGAATTTTCACTTTTATGAAGGGTATATTAAAGCCTGTCAAATTTTTACTCTTTTTAAAAAATCTGTAGGTGGCCTGTAAATATTCTGTACATGTGCTGGTTTTTGTATATGTTGTAAATCTCTTCACTTAGTCTGTGCCTTACATTTTATTCTCTTAGATATTAAGTGTAGTTCTTAATTTTAATGAAGTCCAGTGTACTATTTTTCCTTTATGATTTAAGAAATATATTTTGTATCCTACTTAAATTTTTCTCTATCCCTTGATTATGAAGATATTTTTCAAAATTATCTCTTGAATACACCTTTTTTTTTTTGGCACCAGGGATTGAACTCACAACCTCACCCCTGCCTGACAGGCGTGTAAGCCACTGAGCCAAACTCCTGGCCCTGGTTTTTTTGAGGCAGGGTTGCACTGTGTAGCCCAGGCCGGCCTCGAACTCACAACGCTCCTCCTACCTCAGCCTCCCGAGTGCTGGGATTAAAGGCGTGTACCACCACGCCCGGCTGAATATACCTTTTGTTTTGACTTTGACATTCAGATCTGCAATCTGACTGGAATTATATTTTTTTAAGATTTGTTTGAAAATTTTAGATTTATAAAAAAGTTGCAGCAGTTGTGTAAAGATACTCAAGTTTTCTTCAGATTCTTGAAATGCCAAATTTTACTGCATTATTACTATATAGATGAATGTCTGTGTAGATTTAGACATTGATATGCTGGAGACATCTTGTGTACAAAACTTGATTGTTCAAAATTTACGAATTTGCTGGTCAGTTTGTAAACCAATGTATTCTCTATGTTATGAGTTAAGATTATGAAGCATTTTTATATACTTTTAGCTTGAAATAGGTCTTAAGTGGGTTATTTACTCCCTGAAAGTTAACAATACAGTGTAAACGATTCCTACTTTTTTTTTTGCATGCATGAACTATTACATCGTAAAAATAGAAAGTAATGCATAATTAAAACCAAGAGGCTGTTTGTAGTCACAAAATAAGATGAGAATATAGAAGGTGAGTGGTAATATCGTCAGGTAGTTTTTTTAAAAATGGCTTGTCAGTTGAAAGTATTCTAGGTCCTTCTTGCCTCATACAAAGAAGTGGATGAGAAATGCCCAAAAAGATACCAACAGTTTTATTTGAAAAGTGAGGGGTGAAGGTGCAAGGGAAGAACTAGTTCTGTAGATCAAACTTGGACCACACAAAGAGAGGAAAGGATAAAAGCAAAAGTAAAAGTGCATAGTGTGGACTCCTATGAGGAGTCAAGATAGTGGGTTCCTCATGGTGTCTCTTTAATCTTGTGGAAGCCCATAAGAAGTTCCACATCTGGAGGTCCTAGGAATTATTTGACGCTGTCTCGGGGTATTGTAATTGACAGTTCCCATCTAATTTTTTTAGCCAGCTTTGCCATGCCCTACCTCCTATATCAGTAACAAAATTAGAAGAAATGGATTGAAAGAAGCTGCTGGGAGTATCCTCTACCCAAAGAATGAAAGAAATTTCCAGTTTAATAAGTGCAGCATTTGAGTTGCAGGATTGAAGGTTTCAATTTTAGGCTTAAATAAAATCACCTACTTTGCTTATAGGATGGAAGAGATGATCAGGCAAGAAACCATTTCATAGATAAATCTGGTGTGTTGTAGATTTAAAAAGAATAAAATTAAAGATAATACTTTTAGTGAAATGGTAACATTAAAATTGCATGTGGCTACATATCCAATCTCTAGTAACACTTATCATTCTTGCAGTTAATTTAAAAATGCAGATTAAGAAATCTGCATTTATATGTTCAAAGCTTCCAGTCCATGTATTGAAGGCAAACTGGATGAATGCTCAGCGTTACATTCTAAAATTTGTGTAGAAATGGTGATCTGCGGTTTTGGTTAAATATACTACATAGAAAAAAAATATAGTACAGTGATAAAATAAAAATAGCTCAATAGATTTTATTGTTTAAAAGTTAAATAAATTTTTATTAATTTAGAAAAATGAGCAAGATGGGGTGGTCGATGACTGAAGTTACAATTATTTGGGAGGCAGAAGTGCCACTGGAGCCAGGGCGATTAGGGCCAAAACGGGTAACAGTGTAACGCTTATCTTTTAATTTAAAACAAAAATTCAATCCCCAGCACCCTCAGAGAGATACAGAGACAAAAGACAAAGAGAGACTGTGGGGGAAGAAGGAGGAGGAAGATGAGGAAGAGGGGAGAAGGGGAAGGGGCAGAAGGGGAGCACAGGGGAATGGAGAGGATAAGAGAGGAGAGGGGAGGGGAGGAGAGTTTATAAAGACTGTTTAATCCAGGTTGACTTCCTGGAAATGTTTCTTCTTACACTGAATTGTGTGAGATGTAACAGGAAAAAATGATACACTGATTCTTTCACGTCTTAAAATTCTTAGTTCTGCAGAAGGAAATTATTTGACATGATTTAAAGTACTCAGTAGTTTTATATATAATTATATGTATACTGTGTGTATATATGTATAATTATTATATATATATATATCAAATTGTTTTTAAAGTGTCTCACTAATGATAAACTTCTTGTGTGTATGTTTAGTTGCCATTAAAATTTTGTTTTCCTTTAGGTAAATGATACACTAATCCTTGAGTATTTTTTAAACTAAATTTAACCTTGTACCTTAATGATCACATATGATTTATTTATACTATGTAAATATATATGTGCACATTATGTTTAAGTGACATGCTTTTTCATTAAACGGTTAAACAATGTAAAGTGTTCCATGTTCTTGCCTTAAGTATGAAATCTTGAAATAGATACTCATATTGAATAATTTCAGTGTCTTAGAGTAACTTTTATATATCTAAGTGGAAAACTGTTTTCAAGTTAAATCAATTTTTGTGTGAGCTTCTGCAAAGATGCAAGATTTTAAAATATATAACATGACTTTACTCCTATAAAGTTAAACATTGTGATCCGTAACTGCAGAATTATGGAATGTATCCAAAAATGTTTGTTTTATCTTCCTGTATAGATGTAATACAATTTATGATTGTGCTTAATTTTCTCATCTTAAAATGTACTTTAGTAATGTATTATTGGTTGGCATTGTGCAGAGTAAGATAAATAATCCTACATCATATCTTTCCTTTATATGAGTGATATTATATCTACAGTTAAACATATCTAAATGTTTGTACTTTGGTCACTGAGATGATTTTGGTTATCGTGAAATAGATATATATCACTTAGAGAAGAATAAAACCAAGCTGGGAGTGGTGGCACATGCCTGTCAGCCTAGCACTCGGGCAGCTGAGGCAGGAGGATGACTGAGAGTTTGAGGCCAGCCTGAGCTACATAGTTGAGTTCAAAGCAAGCCTGAACTACATACTACATAGCAATATTCTGTTTGAAAAAAACCAAAATAACAACAACAACAAAAAAAGAATAAAATAAGTAATGTAAAAGTTTAGCACTTAAAACCTGAAGGTTCTTGTCCTACTCCTGAGCAAATGTTGGACTTTTTTGCTTTTGTCTGAGGAATCAGTAAAAAAATCATAATTCTGATTACTGCCTAGAGGCAAATAGGGTGATGAGGGGAATTTGCTCTTCATAATCATCTTATTATCCCTTAAAAAAAAAACAAGTGGTTGATTTGCTTCGTTTTGTCATTGTCAGTGTCTGTCCCAGCGTAGAGATTAAGTAGTGGTGGGTAAATTAAGAAACATTATGTAGAGATGAAAGGGGTGAAGAGATAGACAGATAATGGAATTTAAATAACAGCTTCTGATATATTAGCTTTAATATATCTTACTACTTTGACAGTTGATGAGGTGTAATATATATATTTTCTCAAAAGGTCTCTTAACTGAAAAAAGTAGTCAACAGTATTTTCCTTTGACAAAAATATCTCTGTTGAACAATGAGATAAATCTTGAGTGTATTTTAATATATTTGAAGAATATGTACATAAGTGGCTATATATTTTTGTCTTTCAGAGTTGGCAGATTATCCAGTATATTAATGTCTCATTGATAATGGCAGAACATCCACCTCTGCTGGATACAACTCAGATTTTAAATAGTGATATTTCTCTTCTGTCTGCCCCTATTGTAAGTGCAGATGGAACACAACAGGTAAGGAAACTAAAATGTTTATTTCTCTTTGTCTAGTACACATATATTTCTTTCAAAGACTAAAAAATGTTAACTTCATAATATTCATGTTTTAAACTGTAGTTCAAAATGTTTTGATTTTTGTAAGATGATAAAATAATATTTTTGAAATAATATTTTTGAAATTGTAAAGTGTCTCACTAATTGTCAGATTTCTTGTGTGTATACTTAGTTGCCTTTAAAATTGTTTTGTTACTAGTCCTTCAATGTTTTTAACTAAGTTTAATCTTTTACCTTAATGATTATTATAAATCATTTCTTCACGTCGTTACGAAATTATAGCTTGGTTATGCAATTAAGTGATATTACAAAATATAAAACTACATCTTCTTTTTCCTCTTGTCTTCCCTCCTCACCAGACACCTGTCCCCTTCTAAAAGTATATACAAAATTCCTGAGAAGCTGCTATGTTCTTTTTTTTTTTGTGGCACCGGGGATTGAACTCACAGCCTCACGCCTGCCAGGGCAGATGCTTAAGCCACTGAGCCAAACTCCCAGCCCTGGTTTTTTGAGGCAGGGTCGCACTATGTAGCTCGGGCCAGCCTTGCGCTCGCGCTCGCGTTGTAGCCTAAGCTAGCCTCAAACTCACAACGCTCCACCTACCTCAGCCTCCCGAGTGCTGGGATTAAAGGCGTGCGCCACCAAGCCCGGCTAAAGCTGCTATGTTCTGTTACCCCAACCCAGGGCTTTTTTTTTGTACTGGGGCTCTAACTCACAACCTTGCACCTGTCAGGCAGGTGCTTAAGCCACTGAGCTAAATCCCAGTCCCTGTTTTTTGAGACAGGGTCTCACTATACAGTTCAGGCTGGCCTTGAACTCACTTTGTAGCCTGGGCTGGTCTCGAACTCAAAATGATCCTCCTGCCTCAGCCTCCCGAGTGCTGGAATTAAAGGCGTGCACCACCATACCCGGTTTCCAACTCAGGGCTTTTAACGATATAGTTGTGTGGTTGCACTGACTCATTAGCCTAGTAAGAAATCCTGAAGCAATGCTTTTCTGTAAGCGTCTGTTATATGCCAGACAATGTGCTTATCTTCCCACCTACTTCATATAGTAGGAATTTTAATGAGATAGATGTGAAAATGAAGACTAAGGATATAATAAATGATGAGGAAAAGGAATAGCTTGGGTACCTATGATAGAACAAGTATTGTGCTAAAAACTTTATGATTTCATTTAATTCTTTTAACAATCCAAAAGATGGTTACACTTGTCCTTTCCTGCAGATAAACAAAATAGATTTCAGAAAAGCTAACTTCATCAAGATCAAACAGAGCTTGTGTGTCTGTGCTCCTATTACTCATAATGCCTCCCTTGGGAACTTTTTTTAAAAAGTCATATTTTGTTATTTTATAGACATAATTTCTGTAATGGATGATTATGACTTTCTTACAAAATAAGGGTGTACTTTTAAAACTTCACTATTTAAAATTCAGTAGTGATTGATTTGGCTTCTGAATGTTTCTGTTTTATGTAACCAAGACAAAAAATGTGTCCAGGTTTTAATTTTCACATGTGCTCAGATAACTTTTAGTGAGAACTTCATTTCACTAATTTGTTTTTCATGGTCAAATTTAAATCTATTAGGATTTTTTGCTGGGGACATAGCTCAGCAGCCCAAGGGCCTGTCTGGCCAGTGCAAGGTCCTGAGTTTGATTCCCATACCAAAAAAAAAAAAAAAAAAACTATTTTTCCCCCCACAAATATGATAGATATGACAGGTATTTAGTTACTTTAGTGAGATTCTTGGGCTGTCTTCTGTTATCATTTGCTGCCTCAGGCCAGTCGATGCTTTCAAGTTGTTGATAAATATGTTGCATAAAAAAATCGTAAGTTGTTATAGTACATTGATGTAGCTTATATAGTTGTATATGCCAAGAGATACAACACCAGAAGGAAGCACCACTACATTGCCCTCTCAGGACTTCTCTTCTTAAGTTACTTTCTGCATTGCTGGGACAAATTACCCAATACCCACAATTTATAGGAGGAGTTTGTCTTGGCTCACGTTTTTAATCTATAGTTGACCATCTCAAGGCAGGAAGATACGGTGAAAGTGTTTGGAAGAGGAAAGCTGCTCACATTGTGACAGACAGAAACCAGAGAGAGAGAAGGGTGAAATTAAGAGGAAAACCATTTCAGATCACACTCTAAGACATAAGGCACAAACTCTTAGCTGTGAGCCCCTGTAAAAATTAAACATTGCTGATATATACTAGCACAGGGTAAACATTTACTTTCCAAAAAGGAGGAACGGGAATAGAAATAAATTGGACCAAAGCAATACAGAAACCCAGCAGGACAGACATTAAATCCAAGAGCTTTGTGTCCAGCACCTAAGGAAGCTGTAGCAAGATGAGAACTTCAGAGGTAGTGAGTGGCCTGGTATGGCTTATATCTAAATGTCTCCCCAAAACCTCATGTGGTTATAGGTGGGGCTTTTTGGAGGAGAGTGGATCTGGGTTTGTGCTGCTGGGATCAAGGCCATGATCTTGGATTTGTTTACAGTGGATTGCTAGGATTAAGGGTGTGAGTTCCTCCTGCTCTAAGGACAGATAGCCTGGGTAAGATATAAGGGACAGAAAACTGTGGACCTTGCTGACTACTTGCTTGCTTTTGTTGTCTTTGGCCTGGCCTGAATGTTTCTCCTCTGTGTGCCCCTCTGCCATGCCACCCTGCCTTGGACCAACCATGAACTGAATCCTCTACAAATTGTGAGCTAAATAAACCTTTCCTTCTTTAACTTTGGGTGTCGGGTATTTTGTCTCAGCAACAATGAAAGTAACTAAGACACGGCATACCCCTCAGTACTGCCAAGTGCAGCTTTCCTGTCTTTTAACTTGGGCTTGCTTTGCTCACTGACTGTGGCATTCCTCCTCAGACATTCTACATTCTGGGATCTCCAACTTCCTGTGTTCTCCACTGCACTTTCAGCATTATGCAGTTCCCTCTCAGGAGAACACTATCTGGCCTCCTAATTTTCTGAAATCTGAGTGAAAGTCTTCCTGATCCCACAACTCTCATTTTCATTCTGCATGCCTACAAAACTAGCAGCATGTGGATGATACTAGGGTCTGCTGTAAGCTCAAGCAGTAGCCTGGCTTCCTTGCATCATGACTGTAGAAGCCTCCAAATGCCTAGATGGCTGAGCACTATGCACTGAATCCCAGCAAACCAATTTCCTAATCCAATGATGACCCTTTTAGAGCTTTCAATGATGCAAACAGCCTGCTGTAAGTTCACCACCACTGTCCTAGTCAATTCTTTTTGAGCAGAGCACCAAGGAGCTCACCTCTCAAAGAAGTGTCACTTTTGCAGGGTAAAAGATGGGCTCTTGCTGTTTCCTGGGATGCCCTCAAGGCATCCTTACATCCTGTCCTGATGCAAAGTACCTGGCTACAAGATAAATACAGTGCCTTCTCTTTAGTACTAATCTTTTTAGCAACTGTGCTTTTTGTGTTCTCCAGATTTGTAGGCATTTCCCTTTGGAAGAAACTGAAAACTTCAAATGGCCCCTTTTTTCTTGTTTTTTAATATAAACCTAGCTGAAAGACACTAGTAGTATCTATGCCACAGCTTAACTATTAGTATGCTTTGAAATTTCCTTTCAGATTAATCCCCTATCTCCCTTAATCTCAGTTATCCTGCAGTCTCCAGACATGAGCAAAATATAAACAGACTTTTCTGCCAGAGGATAAGCACATGCCTGGAGCCCAACTGCCAGTGGACTCTTTGTTCCCAACTGAAATCCTGAGCTTGGTCTTGAGTCTTGAGCCTGCCCTTTTGGTCTTCTGAGCTCTGACCGAAATGTCTTATACAGCTCTACTTAACAGCATTCTGGAGCTACTTCTCCAGCTGTAATCTCCAAACTGTTCCAAACACCTCCTGTGAACTACTCCCGAAGACTTTGGAACCACATGGTTGATCACATCACAGCAACAATCCCACTTCTCTGGTACCAAAATCTTTCTCAGTCACTTTCCTTGTTGCTGGGGAAAGAATACTCAGCACCTACAAGTTAAAGGAAGAGAGGTTTATTTTGGCTCACATTTTTAGTCCATAGTTGGCCAGCTCAAAGCAAGAACATATGATAAAAGGGTTTTGTAGAGATATGCTGCTCGTGTCATGGTGGACAGGAAGCAGAGAGAGAAGGGAGCCACTAGGAAGGCAGATACTGTCCTCCAGGTCACATCCCCAGTAACTCACTTCTTCAAACAGACCCCACCTCCTAACAGCATATTCAGCTGTACCGCTCATAACCCAGTAACCTTTTAAAAGCCCTCCCTTATGAGTACATGAGGCTGGGGGCGGTAGGACATCTAGATATAAACCATAACATGCCTTCTTCCCAAAAAGGAGATTCTTTTGGCAGAATTTTTTTAAATCTTGAAGGCACTGTGTTTATCTTGTAGACCAGTAATATACAAAGATGGTTAAAGTGGTGAAAAGCATTGAAATTCTAACTAGCAGGGAGAGAGCTAAAGATGAGTAGAAAGAGCATTAGACTTAACTGATAGAGTTGAATTTGATTTAGGTAATTTAACCAGCTTTTTAAATTGCTAGTATGTTTTGTTCTCTAAAAAGTGGAGGTATAATATCCTCTTAGAGTACTTAAGGATTTGAGAATGAAGTGAACCTAAAGGAATTCAGTCAAATGTTTGTTGGATCTGAATCAAAGCACTTAGTTTGTTGGGTTTTTTTTTTTTTTTTTTTTTTTTTTTTTTTTTTTTTTTTTTTTTTTTTTTTTTTTTTTTTTTTTTTTTTTTTTTTTTTTTTTTTTTTTTTTTTTTTTTGTACCAGGGAGCAAACTCACAACCTTGCACCTGCCAGGCAGGTATTACATCACTGAGCTAAATCCCCAGCTCTATTTTTTGAGACAGGGTCTCACTATGCAGTTCAGGCTGGCCTTGAACTCACTTTATGGCCCAGGCTGATCTCAAACTTGCACTGATCCTCCTGCCTCAGCCTCCTAAGTGCAGGGATTACAGGTGTGTGCCACCATGCCCAGCTTAGCACTCAGTATTTTAAAAGGCTAAATAAGTTATAGATATGCCAGTCAATATTTAAATCAATAAGAGGTAGTATGGTGAGTAGTGGATCAGAAAACTAGAAAGATAGTTATGAGGGATGTGTACTAATTCCAAGAAATGGACCAAACCTATGGTGGAGTGTAAGAAACCAAACAAAAGTAGGTAACAGGTGGAAAGGCAATAAACTTGACAGCAATTATTTCTTTATCTTAGTGGAATGCCAAGTTAGAGCTTACCTATAGAGACACAATACTAGGTGGTTAGTGCCTGGAGTAAGCAATAAACTAAAAGACAGTCCAGACAGGGGAAGATGTCATGCATATGAATGATGTTAAAAATTCAGAATAATACATTTTGTCTGGTCTTCACTTAAGAATATTCGATGGGATGATTTCTGTTCTCCTGCTTGGGATCAAATTAATTTTTTTTTACAGTTGCCTGTTACCTATCTCTGCCTCAGTTGTTTTTTTTCTAATTTTACACAGTAAATATATTTGCTGGTATTACTGGGACAACATACCAGATACCCAGGAGGTAAAGGAAGAAAATGTTTGTTTTCACTCACAGTTTGTAGAACTATCAGTCTGTAGTTGGCTAGCTCCAAGGTAGGGTAGCGTGGCAAAGGAGAAATAGTCCATAATGGAGCAGCTAACCTGCCTTCTTTCTGTCCTTTCATATTTTATCCAGGCTACAAACTTAATGGTTTGTGCCACCCATACCCAGAGTGGGGCTTCCCTCTTCAAGAAATCCATTTAGCCACACCTAGAACTATGCTAATAAAATTAGGGGACTAATCCAATTATTAGATACCCTTCATCCATCTTCACACATCCTAGATCCAGCCTCCAAAAAGCCCTCCCTGTGAGAGCATGAGGTTTTGGGGTAATATCTATATATATGCCATAACACTGTTGTATCATGTTATATATAGTGGGTCTTTTGGCTTATGAGTTATGTTAGAGGGAATCCCAGCATCACTGCTAATCTTGCTTTTAGGAAAATAGCAACAGACATTTATCATTCATTTTGATTAATGGTAGCAAGTCTCCACTCCCCTACCTTTTTATTAATAGACTTTTTAAAAATTAGTTTTAGATTCACAAGAAAAATCAGAATTATCATATTCTATCTTTTCAGGAGTTTCTACTATTAATATATTAGTGTAAATATTATTAACACTTTTGTTACAACTAGGGAACAAATATTGATGCATTAAGTAAGGCCCATATGTTTTTTTTTTAATCCTTCACTGTAATAATTTTTTTTTTAATTTTATTTTAAAGAGAATAAAACAAAAAACAGAACATAAGACAGCAAATCAGGACAAAACAATGCAAGCAATACAGGATTTCAAAACAAGTGAACAGGAAATCAACAGTGGCTACTGTAATGTCTATTGTTTTCTTCAAAATAGTTGTCCATATCTTCACACACAATGAATTCAAACAAAACAAATAGTGTAAAACCGATAAAAACAAAAGAATGAAAACATTACAGGAGTAAGGCCCATATGTTGCAAGGAATGTATCTTTAGTGTTGATTTTTGCCATTATCTTTAGCAGATTTCCTTATGCTATCTGTCTTAGTTACTTTTCTCTTGTTGCTGAGAGAAAATACCTGGCACCCAAAGTTAAAGGGGAAAAGGTTTATTTAGCTCACAATTTGTGGAGGTTTCATCCATAATCAGCTGGCTCCAAGACAAGGTGACATGGCAGAAAGTCAACCATTCATGGCAGTGAAAGAGAGCAAAAGCAGCAAGCAAGGGAGAGGAGAGCAATTCATGGTGAGCAGAAGACAGCAAAAACACTGAGAGAGAGAGGGAGGAAGAAAGAGAAAGAGACAGAGAGGAGAGAGAGAGACCTCTTTTTACCTCTTTTATCTTATGCAGACTGCTGGGATTAGGGTGGTGCTAATCTAGTCAGTGTATTTATCCAGCAATCACCCAGCCTTAATTCCAGTATCCTTAATCCCCCAGCATTGCACTATGAATCAGTCACAAACCTTATATTCAGCTACCTCTGAAAAAGCCTGCCCCCCATGACTGCATGAGGCTTTGGAGGGGGATATCTAGACACAAACCATAACACTAACACTTAAGAACAAAAATAGCTCTGACATTAATAGTGATGCAATTTTATGGGGCTACCATATTATATACCATCATTGACTAACACAGCATTATTCAGTGCATGACTATTAAGCTTCACTGTTGGTGTTAGTTTTATTTCCAAACTCTTTGGCAAATATGTAATGCCCTGTATCACCATTACAGTTTCATATAGAGTAGTTTTCACCACCCTAACATTTCACCTGTTTATCCCTCCTTCACTTCTCCAAAACTTCAGGCAACCATTGATCTTTTATACTATCTCTTGTAATTTTCATTTTTCCAGAATGCCAGGTGTTTTAATTCATACTGCCTTTTCAAACTGACTTCTCTCACTTCACAATATTATCTAGAAGTGAAGATAATTTCCATGGCTTAATAGCTCTTTTCTTTTCAAGCATACTATTCTATTTTGTGGATGTTCTAGTTCATTTATTTAGTCATCTGTTGCAGGATATCTTAGTTACTTCTAGTTTGGGGATACTTAAACATAAAACTACCGTAAGTGTTCATGTACAGACTTCTGGGTGAATATAAGTTTCAACTTAAATTAAGGAACACCCAGGAGCATGATTCTTAGATTATATGATAGAGTTGTGCTTAACTTGTAAGAAACTACCAAACTGTTTTCCAAAGTGGCTGTTCCATTTGTGTTCTCATTCATAATGCTGGATTTAAGATTACATTTTTTTCCTACTAGAGGAAATAAAATATGAACAAATGATTGTGATACCCTGTTAGGACCTCCAAATTACCTTTTAGGACTATGAGCTTCCCACATAAGTGGAATGCCTAGCTCTATTCACTGTTGGCCACTGTCAAAAGTTAAGTTTAGACATTTTGGTTTCTTTTGTGCTTCAACACTTACATAATTTGACACTACTTTCTCTAACTTTTTACGTATTTCCTTTCTAAAATGACTGTATGTACTACAATTTTGTTCCCTCTGATAGCTACTGTTCCACTGGTTTCCAGTGCCACTGTGGTTTGAGGCTGTTGGTTTTCAAGGCTGCCATGAAGCTTGGGAGAGGGAGAAGGGAATAGAGCAAACTGCAGTGGTTTAAAGCTCACTGTTCATACCAGTTATCCTTGAATAGATTATTGCAAGTTAATTAACTCTGCTTAATTTCCAACATTCTGAAAAATATGGATTTGGCCATTTTGACTTCTATTCTCATTGCTGATATGGAAAAGTAGGCTTGGGAAGATTTGTACTCCACAATTCCCAGTGTCATCCAAAAAAGAGGTTTTAATGGGTAAAAACGCAAAACAAGCAGAAGTATGTTTTATTCTGTATGGAATATAGCATTTTTCTCATATTATTTTAGATTTCTTTTTATTGATGTTTAAACTTTGAAATGCAAAGTATCTTTTAATTTCCAGAATCTGCAATGTAATCAGTTCCCACCTTAAATAAGTACATGATTGTGTTTATTACACACAGAATAAAATTATGTTCAAACCCTGATGAATGAATAGTCCTATGAGGAAAGGTTTTTTGTTTGGTTAGTTCTGTTTGCTTGTTTGTTTTTTCACCTGACTCACCTCTTTATAATAAATAAACCACTTCATAGTCACTAAATTTCCTCACTTTGGGGCCTGAGTCTTTTCTGTAGATAGGCAATCTTTCATGCATATCAGGTTCTTTGTTTGGATACTTGATTGAGAATTGTCCCCAAAATATTCAGAGTCTTTTGTCCAGAGAAAACTGAAAAAGCAGAGCAAGAGAAAGTAAAGGCACTTCTCCCTTTTCTACATTACCTAAAACAAATCTAAAAGATACATTTTTGAGATTACCTTTTTTACTTAATGCATTTGCTTCTTTATCTCCATGAAAGCTATGTTTAATTGGGGAAAAAAGAAGGAAAATTTTCACTAATAAATATCAGATAAAATAACTGTTAAATGTGATTATACTTTTAAGCTTAAAATATGTACATATGCATTTTAAAAATCTGATAGCTTGTATAACAAACAATAAACATTCTGTAAACTTTAGGGATGAGATTACTGAGACTTTAAAATAATACCTCATGTCTTTGTGACTCTAATTTTGTGCCCCAGAATTTTAATCCAGACCCTCAATTATAGAGTTCACAACCCAAATTAGTTTTCTTCTAATTGCTTTTTAGCTTTTCTTGGCAAATAAAATTTCTTTTTGTTAAAATCCCCACCCTTAGAAGTTTTGGATAGGCTAAAATGTAAACATTAAACCGATCTGTTTTCTCACTGAGGTTTGTTTTTTCTGTACACCTATACCATGCCACTGTCTATACAGTATTTCATGAGAAAATCAAGAAATTTTTAAACTTTAGTATAATTTATTAACTTTTCCTAGACACAAAAAGCCTTGTGCTCCCTCTGCACCTTCAGTGGTACTGGAGTCTTTGTATTAGACACAGCCCTTTTTATTTTGAGATGGTTCTCACTGAGTCTCCAAAATGCCCACGTTGAGCTCAAACTTGTGATCCTCTTGCTTCGGCCTCCCAGAGTGCTTGGATTACACCCAGCTTTGGAGTTCTCATTCTTACAGGATTTCTCCTTTAAACATCTTGCGGCTCTTTTGCCCTAAACTCTGTTGTCCTCTGACAATTTGTTTCTTGGATTTATCAACAAAAGTATTGATGTTCTAATTTCTGGGTATTTTACAATTCGAATAATTTCTAACTTTCTGATTAAGTGACTGTAGTTCACCAGCTCTTATGTCTTAGAACAGTAGTGGTAAATCTATGGCACTTGGTTGCAGCAGGCTGTTTCTATCATTGAAAGCTCTAAAAGGTTCACCGTCACTCCCCTGGAATCTTGTGGAAATTATTTACTTTTGAAAAATACAATTTGGCCTAAGTGAGGAACAAATAAAGAATAACTTGTAAGCAACACTAAATACATGCATTCAACTAAAAGTTATCGACAGAGATCTGAAAATTCTATAAAGTGAATTTGATTGTAAACATCTGTAATAAGAAATATTAAATGAAAAGAGTTCTTATAAAAATGATATTTCCAGGATTTGTTTTTGTGTTCTTACATTAAAGTTATGTGACACACGATACTTTCTAAAAAATTGTACAGATAACTGTAGACAGATGTTTGTAGTTGAGTTCTTTTTAACTCTTTGCATTAATAAACTATGGTGATTATATATTCAAAACCCTGTTGTGTATTGTTTTACCATCAAGCTCACTATTCAGGTTCCTAAAAGGATCCATTTCTTTGATTTTTTTTTCAAAAAAGAACATTTTGAAAATAGGACAAACACGTATATACATATAAATACGTACCCAAAACACCCATAAAATTTTAAACAGGAACTGAACTCAGAAAGAAGGGTTTGCATTTTATCGTATGCCGTTTTGTACTGTTTGAATATTTTTAACTTTTGAATGTATCACTCTCTGAGTTGTAAAAAGCCCTAGCAATTAGAAAAAGAAGAAAGTATGCATTCTAAATGTTATACACATATATCACAGATGCAAAAGCTGTAAATAGATATACAGCAATCTGTTAAAGTAAGTGATTTTTTGAAGAAAAGGGGATTAATTAATTAGAGATAGCGAGATAGCTGTTGCTTTATCTGAGTTGTTTAAAAATTTATGAATGTTTACATTTAAGATTAATAAACAGTGAAAGGTACCCAACTCATTTTGTATAGCCTATTTTTTAAAAAGTGAATACAGTCCATAAAACCAACCCCAGGTTAAAAAATAGAACTTTACTAGTACCCCCCCCCAAAAATCCCCAAGCCTCTTCCTAAGAAATATTCCATCCCTCCCAATTAGTATCTCTTTCTACCTCCTCACACCAAAAATTAGTTTTGTTTTTGAATTTTATAAAAACAGAACTGTACATTATTTTGTGTCTACCTTTTTTTTGTTCAACATTGTACTGTCTATATGACATTCATCTGTGTTATTCCATGTAGCATAGTGTTTGCTGCATTATAGTCCGTTGTATGAATATTCCTTAATGTCTTCATTCTCCTTTTGATGGAAATTTGGGTTATCTTCAGTTTTAGGCTGCTACAAATAATGCTTCAACAACATTCTTGCAATTGGCTGTAATTATTATACAAGCACACATATTTCTTCTATATTAACTTAGCAGAGGAATGGATCATAGGATTATATTTATTCAAATTTTTTAAATTCAAATAGTAGTTGCTTGTATTTTTGTCGTCTCTATTTATCCCAGTTGAACTCCTCTCAGGTTTCCTCAAACGGCAAATATGTTCACTTCCTGTGTTTCCTTACTGTAGAAAACCATTATCTTCCTCAAATATCTACTGTCCATTTGTAGGCAATGATGATATTTCCCCTCCCACTTTGACAAATAATTTCCCTTTCCCAAGAAAACCATCAGTTTACCTGCCCCTCAGCACTGTATTGCTGGCAATTGCTCTAAACCCAAGCCAACATTTAGAATTGCTAGCTTTATTTCATTATCAAGGTGGATGTGTGTGCTGTTCAGATTTGAGAGGAAATATTCGTGTACTTCCTGTGTGAACAAACCAAGTTTTAAAGATCATATTCTGAGTTTTAGTTTTGGT
Source organism: Dasyprocta punctata (assembly GCA_004363535.1). Lineage (NCBI taxonomy): Eukaryota > Metazoa > Chordata > Mammalia > Rodentia > Dasyproctidae > Dasyprocta > Dasyprocta punctata. Next base: position 88,917 of record RJWM01001779.1, read on the forward strand.
TTTGTTGTATTTGTTTTTGTGACAGACATCAGAGGATCATTTTCTCCTTGAAGAAGTTTTGAAAATATTTTGTTCAGATGACTTTAAAATTAACCTACCCTTTTGCACTCTAATTTTGTGGTTTAGTAATTATTTTAAGTAGCAATATTTTAATTTCCACATTTTCTTCCTGCCTCAAAATGCAATTAGAAAAAAAAATTACTGCCACCACTCTTATTTTCATCAGTATTGTAAGTTGTCTGACAAACATCTTCCAGTGAATGCTCCATATATATATATATATATATATATATATATATATATATATATGTGTGTGTGTGTGTGTGTGTGTGTGTGTATGTATATATGGATCACGAATATAACAAACTATAATCAGTTTCATCAGATTTGAAATTGGTCAGATATGGTTAATTCTCAGTGCTTTTTAAGGAATTGAAATGCAATTCGATCCCAGCACTCGTGAGGCTGAGGTAGGCGGAGCATTGTGAGTTCAAGGCCGGCTTGGGCTACAACGCGAGCGCAAGGCCGGCCTGAGCTACATAGTGCGATCCTGCCTCAAAAAACCAGGGCCGGGAGTTTGGCTCAGTGACTCAAGCGCCTGTCTGGCAGGTGCGAGGTTGTGAGTTCAATCCCCGGTGCCGCAAAAAAAAAAAGAAAAAAGAAAAAAGAAATGCAATTCGATTTTATAAGCATTTACTAAGGTAACTACTAAGTAGGTTAAGTTGTGTAAGGGTTTTTAAGTACAAGATGTAATTTCTGATCCTGAAGATTTATAATTAAATGTCTGAGTATGCCTATACACACATAATATTATAAACTGATACTTGGGTTAAGCACCAGAAGTGTTTAATGCTTAAGTGTAATTGAATATATCTTTCCCCAATATTTAAACATTGACTTGAAATTGTCCATCATGAATAAAATAAGCCATTCTTTAATTAGTACACCTCAATCCCAGGTCCCATGTGTCTGTGAACATGTTATTGACAACTTAATAATCTTTCTACCTATCCAGTTCAGAGACTAGCATTTAAAAAGCTAACACAGCTGGTAGACTTACCCAGCACATTAATGAATGGCTATTACGTACCAACGGAATTTCATTATTTGCCAAAGTTGGCCACAAACATGACTATACAACATATCCTCCATTAGTGGGGTGATTCATGAGACTAATTAAAGGTTTGGGGAAATAATGGAAAGTGGAATCAGTCTTTGAAGGAAAAAAATAAATATTAAAGACCAATGAGGATGTAAATTTTGAGAGACCTGACAACACAATAAGGCTATAGAGCAGTAGAATCTTTCATACATTGCTGGTACAATCATTTTACAGGTGTGGTCTGGCAATATTTAATGAAGCTAATAATGCTCTTACAGAAAATCTTATTCATGCATACAAAGGCACTTGTACAGAACTATTCATTGCATTCCTTTATAACAATGAAATAACTGAAAAAATTATAAAAGAAATTTTAAAACAACAGTATATAGTAATAATGAATAGACCTGAGCAACATCTGTCGGCATAATAAGTCTGGCTGATTCAGGAAAGTAACAGATGTAATACCTTCCACTTTCATATGTATTTGAAGTATTTTAAAATTTAAAAAGATATGAAATTATACATTATCAATTAGGTGGTTGCTAAAAGGGTTTTAAATGTTACATGTCAAGTTTTACATTTGAGATAGTAATAGATGGTCAGTAAATTTTCAAAAATGCATCAGTGAAATAATTGTTAGCTTTGTATCACTATGACAAAATATTTGATAAAAGCAACTTAAGGAAAGATTCATTTTGGCTCATAGTTTCATAGATTTTAGCCCATGTTCCCTTGGCTCCATTGTTTTTGGTCTGTGCTGGGGAAGACCATCATGCAGAAGGGCATAACAGCAAGTCTGCTTACCTCATAGTGGCCAAGAGGGAGGGAGAGAAAAAAAGAAGGGGGAGGATGAGCAAATGCAGCATTGAGCTATGAACTCATCTCTCTATTAATGAAGCTTTACTGATATCAAACAAATAGACTTTTAAGTAAAAGAAGTTACTAGAGGCATTATCAGTTTACAGTGATAAAGGCTAATCTATACCTAACAGCAGAACCTTAAACTACCTGAAGTAATAATTGGTAAAACTGAAGAAATAAATAGACAATTGAACTATTATATTGGAGATTTTAATATTCCACTTTCAATAATGAAGAGAATAGGTAGAAGATCAGTAAGGAAATACAAACAGTGTTAACTTCACAGACATCTATAGAACACTACACCCTGTAGTAGCAACATATGCAATATTGTCAAGTGCACATGGATCATCATTCATAGTAGGTGATATGCTAGGCCATAAAACAGTTCAGTCATAATAAATTTTAAAAGCTATAAAGTATATCTCCTAAAACAGTGGGATGAAGTTAAAAATCAAGGACATTTGGATCAATCAAAAATACTATAAATAAAGCAAACAAATTAATAAAACAAATATTACAAATAAAATTAACAAATAGACCACAGAAGAGTCACAAAAGAAGAAATTAGAAAATACTGTGGGAATCATGAAACAAAATCAAAACATGAGAAAATTTATGAGTTAGTGTTGAAACAGCACTTTGAGTTAAATTTGTAACTGCAAAAACCTATGTTTAAAAAAAAAAGGATCTTAAATCAGTAACTTTCCACCTCAAGAAAACAGAAGTAAAAAGCAAACCTAACCCAAAGTTAATGGGGGAATAAAATAGTAAAGAATAGAAATAAATGAACTAGAGAATAGGAAAGAGTTAACAGTACCAAAAGTTGGTTTTTTAAAAGATCAACAAAATTGCTAACTCTTTGGGTGTATAATCAGGACAAGAAGACTCAAATTACTGAAATCAGGAATGAAAGAGGAGACGTATACAGAAGTAAAACTGTATTATTAGAGAATAGCATGAATGGTTGCTTGTCAACAATAGATGTTCTAGATGAACTGTCAGATAATCTAGAAAGATGCAAAACAACCAAAACGTAATTATGCATTTCAAGTAAATGAGATCTAGACCAGGAATGCAAAATTCTTTCAACACGTATGAAAGTCTTTGTTCCGTTTCACAGAATAGAAAAAGGACAGAAACCACATGATCATCCCAGTAGGTTCAGAAGAAGCCCTTGACTAAATTCATCACCTTTCTTGATTAAGAAAAAATAGTTCAGTAAATAAGGAACAGAAAAGAACTGCCTTGTAAGAAATGTTCACAAAAAAGCAAAAACAAAACAAAACAAACCACATTTAGCATTATACTTAATGGTAAAGACTGAATGCCTTTCCCCCAAGATTAAGATCAAGACATAGATGTCCTGTTCTCATTTCTACTCAACATTTACTAGAAGATCTAGCCCTGTTAAGTAAGAATTAAAGGCCTCCATATGGAAAAAGGAATAAAACTATCCAAAGATAACATCATCTCATAAAAAGAAAATCTTAACCCACTAAATACTATGAAAAGTATTAAATAAATTTATCAACATTGCAAGACATAAGTTCAATTTAGATAAATCAATTGTATTTTCAAAAAAGATTTTCCACCAGGCATGGTGGCATGTAACTGTAATCCCATCTATTTAGGTTGATGAGGTAGAAGGGTAAATCAAAGGCCAGCCTGAGCAGTTTGCCAGCACCTTGTCTCAAAATCCAAAGGAAAAAAAATAGGAAAAGGGGCTTGGGATGTACCACAATGAGAGAACACTTGCCTAGTGTGTGAGGCAGGGTTTCAATTTACAATACCATAAGAATAAACTAATAAATACAAGACTTTTACTCAGAAAAAAATAGAAAATATCATGGAAGAAATTTAAGAAAATTTAAAGGGAAAAATATCCATGATCATAGTTCAGGAGACTTTATATTGGACTTTTCCCTAAATTGGACATATATATCACATTATCTACCAAAATCATAGTTTATTGCTTTACAGAAATTATTAAGTTGATGCTAGAACTCATATGGAAATGCAGAGGACTCAGAATAACCAAAACAATCCTGAAAGACAGTTGGAGTACTCAACATTTCTCAATTTTAAAACTCATTACGAAGCTATAGTAATTAAGACAGAATAGCCGGGGATTTAGCTCAGTGACCTAAGTGCTTGCTTGGCAAGCGCGAGGTTGTGAGTTCAATCTCTGGTACCAAAAAAAAAAAAAAAAAAAAAAAGGTACTAGCATAAACATAAACAATGATCACTCAAATAGAATTCAGGGTTCTAAAATAAACCTTTATATTTCTGGTCTGTTGATTATTGACAAAGCTGCCTAAATGATTGAGTTGGGAAAGAACAGTCTTTTCAACAAATGGTGCTGAGTTAACTCAGTGTCCAAATAAAAAAAAAAAGTTGAATACATACCAACCATATACAAAATTAACTTAAAAATGAGTTAAAATCCTAAAATAGGAACTAATCTGCAAGACTCAGAATAAAACATAGGGATAATCCCCCATAATCTTTAATTATGGAATGGTTTCAGATAAAACACCAAAAACACAAGAAAAGAAAAACGAAATACAGTGTAATTCACCCAAGTTGAATAAATTTTCTGTTAGAAAGGAGACATCAAGAAACTAAAAATGAGATACTGTAGTGCTTCACACTTGCTAGGATGGGTAGAATGAAAATGTCAGATAATAACAAATGTTAACAAGGATGTGGAAAACTTGGAATCCTCATACACTGCTGGTGGGAACATAAATTGGTAAATCCATTTTGGAAAATAGTCCAGCATTTCTACTTCTGTTTAAATACCCAAGAGAAACAAAATGTATTTCCACCCCAAAAAAAGAAATTGTACAGCAGCATTCATAATAGACAAAAAGTGGGAGCATTTCAAATGTCCACAAGGTAAATGGATGGATAAACAAAATGTGATATATTTTTGCAATGGAATATTATTTAGGAATAAACTGAAATGAATTATGTTAGAATATGCATCAGCCTGGATGAACCTGGGAAATATGCTTAGTGAAAGCAGCCAACTATGAAAGTCTATAAAATTCTCTGAGATAATGAAAATGTTCTCAAATTGTTATGGTTGTACAATTCTATATGTATTCTAAAAAGCACTAGGTTGTACTCTTTATAAAACAGATTTTATAGTATATGGAGTATATCAACACAAAATATTTTAAAATTTACTTGCATTTTAGGTGCACGTTTATATCACTTTAATGTGATTGTTAATGATCCAGAAATAAATTACAATACTGCTGCCATTCTTTCTTTGATAGGTGGGTTAAAGTTATATAGTCAATGTCAGCAGTAATAGATTATCATTTCTAGGTAAATGGTATTAAATAGTTTATACACTGGCACTGTCTACTTCCTTAAAATGTAAATACACTGACATGCTCCAGTCTCTAGGAGCAAAAATAAGTTACTGAAAGTATGACTTCAAAACAAAATATATTTAAATTCTACCTTGATAATTGACATTGGATGATCTGGAGCCAGATAATACTGAAACTCTGTTCATTTATTTGCTATGGTGATCACATACATTCCTTTAGAATAGAAAGGTTACTGTACAGTGGCTAATTTGTTAGCAGGATTGGAGGCAAGTATTATTGAGAGTATACTGACACTTGGTTATACCTTTAACATCCCTGCACACTATGTGTATTTTCATTGGGCACCTGTAAAATGTAAGCTACTACCAGATTAGGGTATGTAAAAGTTGCCTTATTAGGCTAGAGACAATTTGAAGTTCAGCTTGCCAGTGAAGATTATACTGGTTAGTGAACTGGAGCACATTGGAACATTTGAAGCAAAAACTGTTCAATTTTTTTCTCCCCTTTCACTCTGAACTGCTTATCTCCAATCCTTTCTTATTTATTATTTTGAGACAAGATTTTGCTAACTTTTCCACTTTAAGCAGTTTTAATTGGTTCTTAAATCTAGATTTGTAGATATTTTTATTTTCTCATACCTTAAACTTATTTTTATGTGTTCAAACATTTAAAATAAGCTTTAGCAAGAATATAGAGAAATTGGAACTTTCATACATCATTGGTAGGCTTATAAAATGATATAGTTTAAAGTTTAGGGGTTCCCCAAAAATATTAAACATAAAGTTATCATATGACCTAGAAATTCTACTCCAAATAAAATAAGATTTGGAGCCAGGGACAAAAGAATAAAGTAGTATGAATTTTTCTTTTGTGATTTCTAAACTAACTTATGAGACAATCTAGGGAAAAATCATTTTAGCTATTTTGAGTGCTCTAGATCCTTACCTATTTGGCTTGTTACTAGATACCCAAGATTTAATAGTACTTGTTACTTACATATAGTGTCAGAGAAATACTTTTTGAACAAATATAATAGTAACAGATACCACTTACTGGTGGTTACTGTGTATGTCAGACCTAAGCTGTGTGCTTTACATACGTTATCTCCTGATCCTTCAGCAGTTCTGTGAGGTAATTATTGATCTAAATTTTCAGACTAGGAAACAAAGACTTAAGTGACTTACTCAAAGTTACACATAGCTATCAAATGGTGGAACAGTTTTTGGTTTTGGTTTTTTTGTTTTGTTTTTTGTTTGTTTATTTTTGTTTTGTTTTGTTTTTACAGTACTGGGGATTGAACCGATGGCCTTTGGACTGATGAGCTGTGTGTGTGTGTGTGTGTATGTGTGTTACTGGGGACTGAGCCCAGGCTTTTACACTGAGCTATGTTTTTAGCCCTTTTTATTTCTTTTTTGAGATAGGGTCTCATCAGTCATTAAGTTGCCAGGCAGGATTTGAACTTGCCTACTAGAAATCAAATTTACATGCAGACATACACACATGTGTTCATGTAATAACATAGATGGTACCTAATTTTAAGGACTGTGATAGCCCTTTACTTATCCCATTATAGCACTTCTCTGCAGTCAATATCAAGGAAATGTTTGAACAAGAAGTGCAGTAACTGGTGCACCATCAGAAATTTAAAGTTATATTGTTTAAAATTATTAAAATAAAACATTTCCAAAGCAGCTTTTGCCAGAACAATAGGCGTATGAGACACCATGTATTGCTTAGGGTTCTCTAGAGCAGTAGAATCGATAGATTATAAATTGTGTGTGTGTGGTGATCATAACATATGGTGAACGTTTAAATTTTTTAAAATTTATTATAATATTAACTCAAAATACACCCCCTAACTTTGAGCACATATATCCCATCATTATTGTCTCTTTCTGAAGCAGTTCTGGAAGTTTCCTTTCATGAGACAGTCATGAAAGTGATGCTCCAAGACCTCCATTGTCTCTTTCATGATTGTCTCATGTTTCAAGTGTGACCAAAACAATAGTGAATGCTGCTGCTTAATGTCAGTCAACAGAAAGATCAGCTTGTAAGAAACAGCGTGTATCTTCATCTACCTTATTCACTAGCATGGCATCATGTGACTGGCTCTTCCCCAAAATCAAAATGACCACAAAAGGTAAATATTTAAACTATATCTTAGTTACTTTCTTGTCACTGGGACATAATACCTGACACTTACTATTGAAAGGAGGAGAGGTTTATTTTGGCTCACAGTTTGTAGAGGTTTCAGTTCATAGTCAGCTCTCTCCAAGCCCAGGCCGCATGGCAGAGGAGCATGGCAGAAGAGAAGAAGCTCATGACATGGCAGCCAGGAAACAGAAAGGGATCAAAGGACAAGGAAGATTTACGGTATATAAATATACACCCTTTCAGGCTATGCCCACAGTGATCCACCTCCTCCTACCAGGCTTTACCTCCCAACATCACACCCCACTATAAACCTATCAGTGGACTCATTCAGTGATGAGTATTACACACCCATGATCCAGTCACCTCACAAAGTCCCATCTATGAGTGCATGAGTCTTCGGGGGACATTTAGATATAAATCATATCAGAATGACTTCAGGACACCAAGGCAGCCATGACAACACAACTAAAGGCATTCATAAAAGACTTGCAGAAATGTTTCAGAATGTGTGTTTAAAACAAGGTAGAGTATTTTGAAGGATCAGTAGCAATAATGTCTTTTACTATAATTTTTAAAATTTAAACATTCAGCATATTTTTGATCACACATATATATAATTATGCAAAGAAATTTCTTAGGCTTATGGAATCAGAAATGTGAAAATCTAAAATACCCATCTGTATGCTGGAGAGCCGGAGGATCTAGTACCTACTCATTGTAAGAAGCTGGAGGCTATCAGAACAAGGAGAATCAAGAGTATAGTACCAGTCCAAGACCAAAGACCTGGAAGCTCCCTGGAGAGTCACTGGTATGAATCTAGGTTGGAAGGGTGACAAAACTGGATCCTAATGTCTGTAGGCAGCAGCAGCAAAAGACACCGCTTCTCAGCACAGTGAAACTCTTCAACCCTGCACCAACTTCCTCCTTTCTCTTTTGTTCCATCCAGGCTACAAACCTGTTGGTTGATACAAACCACAACTGGGGTAGGTCTCAGTTTGCTAGCCTGCATGCCAATCATCTCTAAAACCACGCACAGACACACTCAGAACTGTGCTTTACTAATCTTCTAGGCATTTAGTAATCTAGCCAAGTTGATAATATTCCTTATGATCACAGGACAGAAGAGTATATTCTGTGCTACAGGAAATACCTTAAATTTAGCAAATGGTTAGCCATTTGGGGAAAACAAATATCTTTGACTCTTCTCCAGGTGAATTTTAAGTGCATTCGAGAACTAAATAGAAGCAATTAAATTGTCTAAATATTAGAAAAAAATAAAACTAGTATTTATCAAACCTAGATCGGTGTTGCCCAATGGAATATAATGTAAACCAAATAAATTCTTTAAAATTTATTGGTAGCCACCTTAAAAACTTTAAAACAGGCAAAACTAATTTTAATGTTCTATTTAGCCTATTAAATCCCAAATAATTTCTATGTTTTAAAAGTTAATGTGTGAATTATAAGAAACAAAAACATAAAAGGCAAAAAGCACAGCCATTTTCAGTTATAAGCAGCTTGCATGTGTTCTTCTAGGTCCTGTGTGTACATACACAACATGCCATTTTGTATGACTGAGATTATATAGTGTGTGTCATGCTCTTCTATGCATCATGAATCTTCATCAGTTCAAAATACCAAAGCTACAAAGGTATATTTGATATTAGCCTAACTCAGTATGTTAGGAAATATTGTAATCCTGTCTTTCTTTAGCCCAGAATATTATTCCAACATGCAATCCATAAAAAATTATTAATTAGATATTTTACATTGTTGGGTTTTTGTACTAAAAGCCTTTATAGTATGTATTTTTACTTACAACATATCTCATCCAAACAAGCCACATTTCAAGTGGTTGATAGCCACATATAGTTAGTAGCGGCTAACACTGGACAGCATAGCCATAGAGAAAATCAAATATAGAGCCAGTAGAAGATATCACAAAGGGAAAAGTGGATATTAACTATAGCAAGATGAACAATTAAAGTAAGAGAAAATGCTTAGAGCATAACATAGTACAGTATTACACCTTTTTTTGGGGGGGGAGTACCTGTGATCAAACTAAGGACCTCTCACTTGCCAGATAGGCACTTGTGCCACTGAGCTATATCCATGACTTACAGTATTACTCTTAACATGCAAAAAATTCATTGAAATTACCAAGAACACTTAAGAGCCCAGAAAATAATTGGTGACATCAACTGGTGATTCACACACAAAAAAAAAATTTCACTATAAAACATAAAAACTACTAAGTGCAACTTTAACCAGTGGTGGTAATGCTAACCTGTAATCTTAGCACTCTAGGTGCCTAAGGCAGGGAGATTTCAGTTCCAGCTCAGCTTGGGTAACTTACTGAGACCCTGTCTCAAAATTGAGGATTGAGAATGTAGCTCACTGTGAAGACCCTGAGTTCAATCCCAGTACCACTTTTTTTTTTTAAGTGCAAAAGTAACTGGGAATGTAGCTCAGTGGCAGAATGCTTGCCTACCATTCATAAGGCCCTTTAGGACTTGGAGAGAGCGTGTATAAATTAAAACAGTAGTATAATGTTCTGTTTGATCTGTCAAAATAACAAAAACAGAATAATTTTCCGGGTTACACAGAATGTAATCAAAAGGTGCCCTTAAATAGGCCATGAGAGGAACCATAAACTAGTAAAACCCCTGTAAAAGGCAATTTAGCACCAGGTACCAGAATTCCTTTACCGGGAATATATCAGACAGTACTAAATACAAAGAGGGGAGAAACTATGTATCAAAATGCTCACTTCCAAACTGTTTATAATAATGGATAATTTGAAAACTACCTCAATTCCTTACATTAAAGAAGTGGTTAAGTAGTTTATAGTATAGTCATTTGATGGACTACTTGGAGTAATGTAATGTGACAGTATGTTTTATAATATTTAAACTTTTTTAAAGGATGCAAAATTGTGTCTAGAATTTAGTGGAGAGAATCAATCCTGTGTAGAACAAGACTAAGATATGTATCAGAATGTTAACAGTGTTTATTTTAGGCTAAAAAGACTTCAGACTTTTTTTCCAATTCTCTGTCTTGGTTTTTCAAATTTCATAAAATTGGTATACACTTTAACATTATAATAAGGAAACTACTTTAAATGGCAGGATTAATTTAACATATTCTTGGATATAATTTAACTGTCATACTAATTCATGTATGCTGACCTCATGCTTTACCTATCAGTTTATGTTTCAGAAAAGTGCAACTGATTAACTCCCATAGATGATCCAAATATTTTTTCGGTTTGACTTCATCATTGTTTCTAAATGAAGTTTATTGACTTTCCAATAAAATTTTTCACTATCTTTTCCTATTCCCTTTACTTCTGGGCCAACTCTGACTTCCAAAGGAGTAAAATAGCACTTTTCTTTTTTTTTTTAACAAACCAACATTATAAAGTTAAATAACTTTACAAATCTGCTCTCTTACTAGTAGCACTTAGTATTTTTAAGTGTTAACTTGCTCTTCTGTAGTTTGTGTTAATACTTGTTTCCTTCATTTTAAGGTTATTCTGGTACAAGTTAACCCAGGGGAAGCTTTTACAATAAGAAGAGAAGATGGACAGTTTCAGTGTATTACAGGTAAGAAGGATAATTTATTACTGTTTCTTACAAAAACCAAAAATTTACGATATATAATAATATATATGCTTAGAGTTTCTTCTTTCCCACTCCACCACACAAAAGCACAAATTATAATACTGTATTACCTAACTATTGCAGTAGCCTCCTCCCTAGTCTCTTTTGCCCAGGTTTCTTCATTAATCTTACTAGAGTATTTAGTTTTCATGGCAGTTTTTCTTGCTCAAAAATCTTCAGTGAGTCTGTTTTAGATTCATTACTCTTTTAGAAAGATCTTTCATCTTCTGAGTCTTATTCCCACTTCCTCTCCAACACTGCTTCCCTTCAGTTTTTCTTAAATCAGCTTACTCACTTGAACCTCTCTCATGCTATCAGTATTACTTTTCTTATCTAGAATTCTCTTCTTGTTAACCACCACTCCAGGCTATTCAGGACCTACCATTGTTTCAAGACTGAACTCAGATCTTAATGTTTAATTTTTTTTTTTAAATCTTCTTTGGGCAGGGTAGTTCTTTGCTGTGGGGAGCTGTCCTATGAACTGTAGGATGTATAACAGAATTACTTGACCTATGCCACTAATAATTTCTGCCCCCAGGAGGGGGTCAGGGTTGCCCCAAATTGCTCCCAGTTGATATAAATCATTTTCATGGGTGGAGATGAGGGCAATAGAAAAACTCACTGGCTAAGGTTGTCCCTTAATCCAGTGTGCCTGGATCCTGGGCAGCAAAGACAAGACAGGGGTATCACAATTCCTGACTTGAAATTATACTATAAAGCTACTGGGATAAAAACAGTGTGGTACTGGCAAAATGAAACAGACCTGAAGATCAATGGAATAGATTAGAAGATGCAGAAACAACTGCAGACACACTAAACTACCTTATCTTTGACAAAGGTACCAAACACATTCCATGCATAAGACCTGTTAGGACTTGGAGAGAAAGGTAGCCTTTTTAATAAATGATGTTGCAAAACCTGGCTTTCCATATGCCAAATATCTTTCACCATGTACTAAGCAAAAATCTGAATGGATTGAAGATCTCAATGTTAAAACAGAAACATTAAATTTGCTGGAAGATAGCATAGGTAAAACTCTTGAAGACATTGGTGTAGGCAAAGACTTTATGAATAAAAGCCAGATTGCACAAGAACTATCACAAAGAATCAACAAATGGAATCTCATTCTACCGAAAAGCTTTTACACAGCAAGAGAAACCACCAACAGCGTGAAGAGACAACCCACAATGTGGGAGAAAGTGTTTGCCAGCTGTCCCTCAGGTACAGGATTACTATCAAGAGCATATAAAGAACTCAAAAAAATCAGTCCTCCCAGATTTAAAGACCCAATCCCAAAATGGGCATCTGTGATGGACGTATGCTTTTCAGATAAAGAAGTACAAAAAGCAAATAAATACGTGAAAAAAATGTTCAACAGCCCTGGTTGTTCGAGAGATGCAAATGAAAACAACACTGAGATTCCACCTCACCCCAGAAAGAATGGCTATTGTTAAGAAGTCAACCAATAACAAGTGCTGGAGAGGCCGTGGGGAAAAACGAACCCTTCTCCACTGTTGGTAGGAATGCAGGCTGATGCAACTACTGTGAAAGTCAGTGTGGAGATTCCTCAAAAAGCTAGGATTGGAGGTCTCATTTGACCCAGCTATTCCCCTTCTGGGTATCTTCCCAAAAGAATTAATAGCATCAAACCACAGCGATATATGTGTACCTATATTTATAGCAGCACAGTTCATAATAGCCAGATCTTGGAAACAACCCATCGACTGAGGAATGGACAAAAAAGATGTATTTCTATATAATGGAATGCTACTCAGCTATAAAGAATGATAAACTGGACACTTTTATACTTAAATGGATGTGCCTTTAGAACATACTTATTAGTAAAATATATAAGTCACACATGTGTAAGCATCATATTGTTTCACTTGTGTGACAAACTGAAAGACTGTATATGTTTTTGTATATGTATATAAAAAGTAGTTAAGATAGTTTAAAAAAAAAAAAAAAAAAAGCACAATGGCCTCCTTTGTCATCCACATGGCCTGTCCAAAAGTAAATTCAATGCTTCCCTTCACTGAAGAAAAAAAAAAAGAACTCTGCTGAAATTTGATAGATATTGAGATGAATCTATAGATAAGTTTAGGGAAAATAAATGTTTTGTTATTTTTCCAATTCACATGCATAGTCTCTCTCCACTTATTTAGGTTATATTTGAGTACTTTTGATCAGTTTTTATAGTTTTTAAGATACAGATAATGTATTTTGGTAGATTTATACAGTAATGTTACTTTAAGCCTTTTCATGATGTTGTAACTTGTGCCTTTATAATTTTACTTGTGAATTGTTCATTGCTTGTATATAGGCCAACACTAGATTTTTGTATATGGCTTTGTGACCTTGTACCATGACTTTGCTAAACCTGCTTGTCTGTTCAATTGATTTTTATGTAGATTCTTTGTAAAAAAAAAAAAAATCCAGTGTGCCTGGTATCCTTATGAAAAGGGAAAATAGACACAAACATGCAGCCCAAGAAGAAGGTGAAGGCAGCGGTCCACAGTCAGGGAATGCTAAAGATTGCTAGCTAACCATCAGAAGCTAGGAAAGGTGAATGGACCAGATTCTCCCGCATATCCATTGGAAGAAACCCCTCAAAACTGTGAAACAATAAATTTGTTTTAAGACAAAAGTCGCTACCGTTGGAATTAAAGAGAGAACCTGAATTTAATTCCAACTCTCTGTGATCCTGCATGTGTTACTTAAGTTCCATAAGAATATTTTTATCAATAAAATTCCTGTCCCTTCCAATAATAGTACGCCTCACAGGATAACTGTAAGGGATAACTACAGTGTATGTAAAGTACTCCAAATCAGACTTGGCACATATAAAATACTCAGTAAATGGTGGTGATGATCACTGTGTAGTGATACTTAATAGAAGAGTAATCTTCATCTTGTCTGAAACCTTATTACAACCAGTTATTTTGATATAGATTTACCAAATAGGTATGTTTTAGTATTTCTTTTGATTGTGTTTTTTAAATTATTTAAATTTTGTATTGTTTGACTTGAAATGTTTGTTTAGTTCAAGTAAGGTGCAAGCTCTGAACAGGTAACATTTCTTAGACTTAACTAAAGATCATATCCCCTTCAATTGTTGGCATTGCATATAAGGATTACCTCATAATTTCTGCTTTAATTTTTGAAAGAGTACAATAGAGGTAAGATAACCATATACTTTATCATTCAAACTGGGATACCTGTGAGAGTAAAAGGACTTTTGTAATTGCTCCATGACTACTCAAGGTAAACTAGGATTTAAGGTACTCCTTTCTTTTCTCATTTAACCCAAACTGTCTAGTCTGTTACCATTAGCCTGACTCTTTCCAGGAAAGTAGTTAGCTCAGTAATTACAATTAAGACGTTCAGACTTTATGTGTCTTCGAGTAAGAAATGTCTCTAAATGTAAATCAGTTGTGTGGCAATTAAGGAACTTCACAAATAGGAAGAGTCTACGTGTTGTGGGTTTTTAGCCTTCCCCTTTTTTTACTTGTCAGCTAGGTTTTTATGAATACAGTTCCTTGTTCTTTTGGAGACAGGATCTCACTATGTAGTTCACTTGAACTCACTATGTAGCTCAGACTGGCCTTGACTTCATGGCAGTAGTCCTCCTAAGTGCTGGGACAGGCGTGTACTACTCTACGTGGCTCTTAAAATTCCATTTTTTAATATGTACCTCATAGAATATAGGTTCCTAATGGAGTACAATGGTTTATTTTTATGTCTTTAAAATTGTTTGTAATGGAAACATTCTAGTTAATAAACATTGATGTTTTTCAAAAGTGTTTTCAGATGGAGATACTTGTTATTGTTTTAACATGATTTAAAATATAAAAACCAATAATCCTAGGTGGATAACCTAACCCTGAATTATAAATAGCTAGTGTTTCAAAAGCTAGTTTATAGCTATAATCCATAAACCTCCTCCTCATAAATCTGTTAAATTGATTTTACAAATGGCAGTGACCTCTTCAGTTATAACTAAGTTATAACGTGACTGTAATGCTGAGTATCTCAGTAGTAAGAATTAGTTATCATGTAAGATATTTTTGCACAGAGACACATTGCTTTGCCTTACTCCAAAACAGACTCCTTTCTCCAAGTGACAGATTATCAGAGTGGAAACTTTGTTTTAAAATGACTGGGTGGAATTTTTTAAGCACAGGAAAGGATAAAGGAAATGAGGCAGAAAGTAAAAAGGTTCTCCTCCTCTTTATTTTTGTCTGTCCGAAATGGCAAGATGGGATGTAGATGGTATGAGTAGCAGTAAGTAAGGGAGTGAGGTTGAAATATTTGTATGTTCTCACTCCAGGCAATAGAAGAAGTCTGATGACTGCTGGTGTTCATTTTTTCCATTTTGCCACCACTGTCATGTAGTAAGTCCTTTGTGGACTAACTCTAGGGCTTGGCAACAAGGAGAAAGTCTCAATGGAGGAAAACCTTAGGCCTGTGAAACTCAGAGGAAAAATGGCTCTAAGGTCATCAGACCAGAGAACTGTTCTGTGGTAGCCACTATACTCGTAATAGAAAATCTTTATAGTAAAACCTGCAGAATAGAGATAATCCAGTGTAAATTAATGAACATTTGAATTAAAGATGCCTTTTGAATTGCCTGTCAAAAATTTATAGAAACAAAAAACTATTTACAGAGAGCTTTAGAGTTCTGAAAAATCAGCTTTTATTAGAAGTTAAAAATCTGAGTTATAGCTTGTTATGGGCAGGGCTTAGTAGAGTACTCTTTTTTGCTCTACCATACTTCCTGGGGAGACAAATTTTTTTTTTTTTCTGTGAATTTACTAAGTGTCTACTGTGCTAGTTGCTGAGAATTCAAAGGAAAGCAAGGGACAGTTCTTGCTGTTCAAGAACACTGTGTGTAGTAAGGGAAGAAAAATGGAAAGTTAATGATACAAGAATATAAAGAGACCCATTTGTGAGAGGCTTAAGGTATTGTGAGAGAATAGAAGAAGGGGCAGTGTAATACAGAGTTGTATGTAAGGAAAAAAATCCTTCAGGAGAAAGCAGCATATGAGCTGTATTTAAGGAACTATCAGTTGGCAACTGGACAGAGTCTCAATCATTTTAGATAGAGGAAACAGTGTTCTAAAGCAGCCGAAGGAAAGAAGGACTTAAATTATTTAAATAGCCACCAATATTAGAAGTGCTGAAAAGTTGTGTAAGAGGGGAGTGTGGCTGGAGGTGTATCTGAAAACACAGCCATATCTTGACATGGCTTGAGCAATAGACCAAAAACTGCCCCCACCACTAGTGCTGGAGATCGAGCCCAGAGCCTTTGAATGGAGCTATATTCCCAGCCCTTTATTATTTTTGGAGATAGGGTCTCATTCAGTTGCCAGCGCTAGGCTTGAACTTGGTGATCATCCTACCTCAGCCTTTCAGAGTTCTAAAATTGCAGGCGTATGACTCAACATGCTGAGTACTTTAACTTTATTGTGAGGTTTGGAAGAACCTTTGAAGGAATATATATAGGGAAGTTGACTTCCAATTTACAGTTTTTTCAAAGCTCAGAAAGACTTCCTGTCCTGTTAATATGATACCTGTCAGCCCAAAAGTCTTTGTAAGGGTTGTTTTCCACCTTCTTAAACACACACACACACACACGTACACACACACAAGGGAAATAAATTACTGTAATGTGGGCCAAAATCAAGGACTTTTGAACACCTGTTTTTAAAAAATACATGTTTCACATTAACAATGAAAGAGGATAAAAGTAATTTGTTTATTTGATGTCATCAGTTTATTGTTTAATACCATTCTAAATTCTCTTCAGAATCTCATGTTTGTCTACCTTTAACTCTTTACCTTATTCCACTCTTAATCTTATTCCACTAACAGTTCAGTCCTCTGTTGATCACTTTGCATTTGACTCTTCTCGTTTTTAGGTTTATTTATACTGTCTAGTATGGACCCTGACCTCATTTTTTTGCCATCGTGAGCTGCGACTCGTTTCAGCACAGATACAACATTACATTTAAAATGAGAACACTTAGTGTCTTGAACCTCTCGCTTTTTTTCTATTAAGAAGTATTTTGAAATTGATTTAAAAACTTGATATTTTATGCTTTTATAGTGAAGTGCTTTGATAAATAGGTCAACAAATTATCTGGAATGATAAGAGATACTGTGAAAATTAAGTCATTTTTGTTTGGCATCTTATACATAGGAATGAAAGCATGTATTAAATGAGTAAATTTTTAGATTTAATAGTAATAGGACTGAACTTCTTAATTTTATTTTGCAGAAAGGTATACAGAAGCTGAGTGTAGTGGCACACGCCTGTAATCCCAGCACTCAGGAGGTTGAGGCAAAAGGATTGCTGTGAGTTCAAGGCCAGCCTGAACTAATAGAGGGTTCATGGCGAGTCTGAACTACAAAGTGAGACACTGTCTCAAAAAGCCAAAAATAAAAGAGTATACAAAATAGAGAATCCAACAAGGTTTCTAAATTTGGGTTCTTAGGAATATTGTAGAAGCATATTTCATATAGAATATGTGGTCAATTCTGAAGGTACCCATTGTAGAGCTGGCTCTCCTGATAATAAATTGGTACCCTCCTTTAGATGTTACCTGTTCAGTGAAGCCCACACTTCAGTTTCACTCCTCCCTTACCCCTTAGTGTATATGCAGAAATAAATGAAGCCAGATACTAAGTTTTACAAATATTTGTAGCCCTAGTGCCTTTCACTATACCTAACGTATAGAGAACATTCAATAAATGTTTAAGTTGAATGAGGAGGGAAAAAAAAGTAACATTTCTTGAGCATTTCTGTGTGTCAATCAAATGGAATCTTGGTAGCTAAACAGTGCTTATCAAACAGTAGGTAGACTTCATTTTTCTTTTCCATGACATTTCAAAATAAGTCAGTGGAGTTAAAGAATAAAACTTATTATTAGTGGTTTTACAGTGTTGTGGTACTTCTATTTTGATGTAATTCCATGCCTCTACATGCAGGAGAGAAAATTACCGAAAGTAAATAAGAATATATAGATCAGCTGTGCCTGAATAGGGTTTGTATGCTCTGGACTCTCTAAGAAAAAATATGTTGATTGTTTAATTTTATTAATGGCCAGTCGTTAAGTACATGTTCCAGGGGTTTGAATTAAAACTTTTGTATTTATTGTTATATGGTCAGTTTACATTAAGTAATTTGATCATTATATTTTTAATGCTTGTTTATGTAGAGAGTGTTGTGTAGATATTGGAACATAATTTTGCCATAGAGATTATTATTAAATCATACTTTTTTTGAACTGTTATTTATATATAGAACCATAGAACCCAAGACCTATTTCAGATATATAGTCCATAATTAAGTCAGTCATGGATTAACCAGATTTACATGATAATTTGTTTTGTAGCATGGATGCCACAGTTGTATTTCAGCAAAGTAAAACTGTAAAAGCAACAAAAATGAATAAGCAAGCACTCTTTAGCTCCTCAGGCTTATTTGACAGACCTTTAATTCTTTATGGGAAGACATCACTTTGCCTTTTAGCTAAGATCAAGTATTTCTGTGGAAAAATAAAATAAAATTTGGTCATTGCCAGAATACAGTTTTTTTTTTCCCTTATGTTGCCAGAATAGTTTTTTGTTATGCTATGTTATCTAGGACTGCATTCTAAAGACTGTCTTTCTGAGCATGTTTAATAAACAACTTTGACAAAAATAAAGGACATTTATGAAACTTTTAAGTGACAAAAGTTACAATAGTAAATAAATGTCAAGCTCAAAAAATCGTAATATATTGAAATGATAAATTAATAGAATGAAATTTAATAAAAATAAATATAAAGTTTTACTTTTGATTTAAAAATGGACTGCACTGGTACTATTAAGATCTGTATCAAAAAATTTAAAAAGAAAAGATGACTATTAGAGTTCTTTTTTGAAACTGACCCTTGTATGTTAAACACAACAGTTTATTAAGATTTCCTTTCCTCTCTCCAGTTCATTCCTGAAGCCATTAGGTGGGAGGGGAATGTAGGCAGTGTACTGTAGAAGCAGGGGAGGCAAGCTGCAGATCCCCAAAGTGAGATTTAAAACTCAAACTGGGTGAGAAGTGCATCATATAGAATAACCCAGTATTGGCACTCAGAACCCAAGCAGGGAATTGACACACAGGGAAGTAGCCTCGCACAGAAAGTCAGTCTAAGGAGACTAGGAAGGATGTCCACAAGAAAGGGGCAACATGATAAATGGTATAAAAACCTAAGCAGGATGAGGAAACCATTGACACAGTAGGATAGTCAGCATGAAGAATCAGAGCTCAGGCAAGAGTGAAAAGGCCGTCAATGAAAGGATTAACACAAGTTTCAGAAACCCCAGCATCAGGTCAGACCTTCTATATGCTGAGATTGTCTTGGAATAGAAAGTTAGAACTTAAATTAGAGGGGAAAAAATCACAAAGAAAATGTCCTGATTAGGAAATCACTATTAATGCCATCATTGTATTCCTGCCCATTCTCTACCAAAAACTCAGCATTACTAGCTTGCAGCACAGATACCAGCCAGAATTGCATAAGCTACCTACCATTGCCTAACAGATTGTCAGCACCTATGGGAGTGATGATCTTTACTTAATACCATAGTGTCTCCTCAAACACAAAGGAGCTTCAGACCTACACACTGAAACAAATGACAGCATTCACTATTGTGCGTAAGAAGACTTAGCTTTATAAATAGAACTTGTTTATTTTAGTAGAACTACAGTTAAATCTGAATCATTTCTTGAATTTCATTTGCAAAAGAGAAATGATATCTTGAACTGCAAAAATAGAAATATAAGTTCAGTGCACATGCATAATGTATCAAGTTAGATGGTATTTTGTTAACATTTTAAAAGTCTTGACAAACTAAAGTTGTCCCAAGGGAGATAACCAGGAGACCATAGAAGTAGGAAGTCATTCCTGTAAAAGACTAGAAATACATAAAGGATTTTTAACCTATAAAAGAGAATAATAACTTACTTGGAATACATTGGTCTCTGGGGTAGCATTTAGACCAACAGGTAACAGTAATAAGGTAGCAAGTTTTTACCTAGGGAAGAACTGTACAACAGTTACGACTATCTACATATGGAGCTGTTATTATTTTTATACCTGAGTCTTGCCCTTATATGTGTTCATGTACTGGTTTGATGATACCATAAGGCAATTCTTGCATAGAAAGAGAAGTTTAGGTAAATTCCAATATTCATCCTAACTAAAGATTCTTTGATTCCTAAATAATCTGTGAATTCAACTAAAGATTCTGGGAATGAGTACTTTATATGAGAATCTTAAATTTAGTAAGTATACCTGTGCACAGTCACATTTCATAAAGTAATTGAGCTAGTGAATGAATATGGTTCAGAGTAGACCTATAAAAAATGCTAGCTAGTTAATTTACTAACATCAATTACTGATGGAATAAGCACTCAGGAAAGAACTCCCACTAAATTTCAAGGGGCAGGAAAAATTATGCTAACTTATCTTCGTATACAAAACCTCATTTAATTAAAGTGTTCACAAAGTATTACTTTTCATTTTGTTTCTTTAACAATAGAAATTGTCTCTTCATCTCAAGTCGTCCACTAAAATAATGCCTTTTGTTTAGCAGGCATTCTATTGACCTAGATATTGACCATTAAACCAAAAATCCTGGATTTCTGCTTACTTTCTTATGGTTTGACTTTTACCAATAGAAAAAATGTCAAGGTGAATTCAAGTTTATTGGGAGGTATCACCATTGTTTTCTCACACATCACCTAAAATCTAAGAACATGGTTAACAGTCCCAGAGTGTGTTGATTGTGAGCTCTTTCACTCACCAAAGTGAGAATGACATTGAGACTCACCTTTAAATCCTGTTGCTTTCCCTTTTAGTGCTAACTTAGCTCAGCGTGCTTCTCAGCACTTGTTGATGTGTTCTCATTGTTGCTGTTGCATGGCTT
The DNA here is from genome assembly GCA_004363535.1 of Dasyprocta punctata. Lineage (NCBI taxonomy): Eukaryota > Metazoa > Chordata > Mammalia > Rodentia > Dasyproctidae > Dasyprocta > Dasyprocta punctata. The sequence continues at coordinate 110,015 of RJWM01001779.1, forward strand.
TCTGCTCTGGAAGTTTTTTGGTCCTTCTGTTGTCCCATTATTAAAGAAGGAACCAACACTGTTGTCCCTGTGGCAATTATTGTCAACCCTTCTGTTCCCAGTTTCATTCTTTTCATGGCTACTGCTATTCATCTGTGCTTTTTACTCTCATCTGTCTCTTTAGTACCTGATCCTGGCTTTCTCTTCCAGTATAGTGATTTAGGAAAGGAAGGAAAGTTTTGTCCATTTTTTCTCTTTGAGTATGTTCTAGGATCGTGAGTGTAACCACTTAACCATTCTCCCTCCCCACAATTAGTCATCTCTTTCAAATTTGCAGTCTCCTTTGAAAAGCATTTTTTGGTACATCCCCTCAGTGCAACCATTTGGGTTTGTAATACAGTATTTTGTTTAATGCTTTTGAACCCTCTGGCCCATTAATCTCAACTGTATTTCATCAGAGTGAATTATTTCCTTGTGCAAATGGAGCTTCTGATCTTAGCCATCTGTTGTATTCTAGTCTGAATCCTGATGCCCAAAAGACCTATTCAAAGCCCTCTTCTCTCAGGATGTTTTCATAAAGGAAGGGAAAGAAATAGAGAGTTATCATGCAAGTAGGACTTCTGGTAGATCACTAGGAGTCAACCCCTAAGACACTTCAGTCCCATGACTCTTGTTATGTATAGCAGGGCTTCAATATTAAACACATCTCTGAAATTTATCAGCAGTTAAGTACCTGTTGTATGAAGTGGTCACTTCTTTTTGCTGCAGGTACCATAACTAGAAGTCTGAAATATATGTGTAGCTTTTCTTTCTAAGTTCACACCATTAAAGAAATAACAGAATATGTGAATAGAGTAATGGTGTATTGTTAAAAGCATAAGTCTGGAAGTAAGTTGACTGACCCGTGTTCTAGAACCAACAAGTGGGAGTTACAGGGAAAAGAAGAGGTTTTAGTTCAGCATGAGTATAAACTTTACAATAAACAAGACTATCAAGGTGAATTAAAGAGTAGTGAGTTTACCATCCATCTTTGTAGGTATTAATGCATATGCTGCTTCTTCACTTGATGATGCTATTATAGAGAACATTCAGTTTCTTTTGAGTGAATGGTTAAAGTTGATGATTTTAAGGTTCTGCAAGAGCTTAAAATGTTGTAACTCTGTAACTTTGGGTAGATTAAGTTCTGGGCATTGTTTTGCACATAGGTGAAATGAGGATAGTACAGCGCAAATCAGGTTCTAAGTTCCCACAAGCCCTCAAATTTTTATTCTTAATTGTGCTGATTATGCCATATCTTAAATTTATTTTATAATAGAAAGATCAATATTCTGAAGAAATTTTTACAAAAACCACTGTTTTGTCCACTGACTTCCCGTTACTATAAATCTAACTTAACTAAAAATTTTGAATTCTACTGAAATTGTACTGCTTAAACCAGTATGTAATAGATTCTCATTCCTATGTGACTAGGCATTATTAACATTTTTATAATTAGTAAAATGAAGAGTGAAGTTGTATCCTTTATACATTTGTTGGAAAATCTTAACTGCCCTTAGAAAATACCTTAAAATTTAGGTAACTTTTCATACTGGTAAAATTCAGTTTTTAAAATTTTGCTCTTTAAAGTTCCCCTTCTTCGATGACAAGTTCCATTAGAATGGCTCAAAATAGTAGTTTTAAAACTTCAGCGAGTCTTGTTTGTGAAGATGAATCATAACAGAGCATCCATTCATAAATATAGCCCATTTCCGTTTAAAATGGTTATGACTCATCCTGAGTACATCCAGTGATAGTTCCAGGTTGTCCTTGTAAGCTATTGAATGTTACTTTCCAAGAGAAACTATGTTATGTATGACTTAGTTAAAAAGAAAGTTGTAACATTTCTGTTAAAAAGGAAAATACAGACAAATGCAGTTTGCCCTTATTCATTATGTTCATAATGAATAAAATATTACCTTAAAGTTTTTTTTGCCTTAGAAGTAGAAACTGTAAGCTAGTTTAAATAAGCCTAAGCTAGGTAAAATAAGTCAGAAAATCTCAATTAAAATATTTTTAATAAGTAATTGCAAAAAGGAAATTAAGGTCCAGAAATACAAATGTGTTAAAGAGCTTATAGCAG
>RJWM01001779.1:112212-144639 GCA_004363535.1 Dasyprocta punctata
TTTTTTTTTTTTTTTTTTTTTTTTTTTTTTTTTTTTTTTTTTTGGTGGCACCGGGGATCGAGCTCACAACCTCATGCCTGCCGGACAGGCCCGTAAGTCACTGAGCCAAACTCCCGGCCCTGGTTTTTTGAGGCAGGGTCGCACTGGCCGTCTCCTTTTTTCATGACACTAATTTCCCTTTTAACAATGAAGCCACCTTAACTAAAGGTTAGATAACAAGTGGAAAATAAGAATAGGAAGTAGATGGACCTTACAATGAAAAAAATGGAGAGATTAGATCATTTTACAGGCAAAAAAAGGAGAAATGAATTTTAAAGTGAAAAGTGAAAAAAGGAGCTAGAATTTATCCTTCTGAAGAAGAATTTATACTAAAAATTTTTAGGAATTCCATGTCAAGGGAGGTTTGTCTATCTTGATTTTAAAAGTTACCTTTTGAATATGTAATATTAAGCTGTTGTAGAAATAACTTTAAAAGAATATGATAAAGTATTTTTAAAGGGTTTGCTTTTTTTTTTTTAATTAAATTACCATCCATGTAGTTGGTTTTGTGGTTTTTGTTTTTTTGTTTTTTTTTTTTTGCAGCACCGGGGATCAAACTCACAACCTCATATCTGCCAGACAGGTGCTTAAGCCACTGAGCCAAACTCCCGGCCCTAGTTTTTTTGAGGCAGGGTTGCACTATGTAGCTCAGGTCGGCCTTGTGTTCGCGTTGTAGCCCAAGCCAGCCTCAAACTCACAATGCTCCTCCTACCTCAGCCTCCCAAGTGCTGGGATTAAAGGCGTGCACCACCACACCCGGCTGCAGTTATTTTTTTTTTATGTACAATTAGTCATTGTATACTAAGTAATTGAAATTTGGAAATCTTCCGTATTTTTTATAGAAGAAAAGTTGACCTGGTGTATTATTTCCTCCTTATTAAAACATGATTCTGTTGACTTTCCTTTTACAGTTTTTATACTTTTTTCTTTTGTCCTACTGCACTGGCACCTCCTCAGTCTTTTTTGATGTATATTAAAATTTAGATTCAAAAGCATATAGCATTTAAGTGAAATAAGCTAATCACAAAGGAGCAAATGTTATGTGATTCCACTTATATGAGGTATTAAAAGTAGTCAAACTAATAGAGACAGAATGTACAATGTCAGTTGCTAAGGGCAGGAGAAAAGTATGAATGGAGAGTTTTTATTTAATAGATGTTTTAGTTCTCGAGATGGATAGTAATGATGATTGCACAATGCTGTAAATGTACTTGATACTGAACTGGTAAATTTTACATGTATTTTAGCACAGTTTAAAAAAGAAAAGAAAGAAATGCAAGTGACAGAGATCAGAAGCCAGAGCTTAAATACTGTGGTAAATAGAATCGTGAGATGGCCCCCCCAGATTATTTGCCCTATTGTACACACTACATCATCTTCAGAACTATGAATATGATGAATTTTACCTATATATTTGGGCTGTATTGTATGATACAGTTGACTTTTAAGAGAGATTGTCTGGAATAATCCTTATTTAATCAAGATAGGGCTCTGCTGGAAGAAAAAGATTTGAGGCATGAGAGGAAATGCAACAAATGGAAGTTTTCTTGCTAGTTTCATAGATTGGGTTCTAGGAGCTGACTGTGGCCTGTGACTAACGGCTAGCAAGGAAATGGTGGCCTCAGTTCTACAATTGCAAGACTGAACTTTTACAGAAATACGTGAATTTGGAACAGCCTCCAACTTCCAGATGAGACCCCAACCTGACACTTTAATTTCTTCCTTACAAGACCCTGACCAAAGAAAGCAGGCCAGGCCAGAATTCTGAACTGCAGAACTATTAACTGATGAAAGGATATTTTTTTATAGCCAATAAGTTTTTGGTAATTGTTATATAACAATAGAAAACTAAAACAAATAGCATGAACTTTGTTTTTCCTCACACACATTGTAGTTCAAAGGTAGGCATTAGTATTTGTGTAGTTTCTCTGCTCTGTAGGTCTTACAGATTACCCAGTTTGCTTGTATCTTGGTCTCCCACACCTAGGAGATTACCCTTTTCTGCGTAATCCACGGTTTCCATTTCCCAAACAGGATGGAAAACGGTATATATCTTTTTTCTTTACAAAGACACCCAGGAGAGTACCTAGATCATTCTTCTCACATTCTTATTGTCTATAACTTAGCTAACCAAGTAATCCTGAGGTTCAGAGATGAATTTGTGAGTAGAATTCTTAGTTTAGAGTTAACTGGTTTCAGCCCTGTAATAGTAAAACACTCTAGTTTCCAGTATATAGTATTGAATGGCTTTGCAGTGCATATGTTAAACTATTTCAGGAAGAAAGCACATAATTGGAAGGAACTAACCATTATTGAGCTCCAAGTAAAGCATCATCTTAAGTAATTTATGTTTGAGAAGTGATTGCAAAGTAATGCTTAAAATGTGTAATCTGTAGCCAGACTGCTTTAATTAGGTCTCAGCTAAACCATTTAGTAACTGGTAAGTCTGGACAAGTTATTAACCTGTATCTGTTTCCTTGTATATAAAATGAAGAAAGTGCTGTCTCACAGGATTGTTGGAGGGGATTAAATAGATTAATTTCATAAACAGTGCATACAACAGTAACTGGTACATTGTTTTTCAGCAACCTTTAGGTAGTTTCATATATGCTAATTAAGTTAGAGTCATTCTCTCTCCCTTTTCCCATTACTTGAGAATCTTTTAAGTCAGTGTCTTTTTATTAGTAATGGCTAAATGCTGAAATAAAGACAACTCCATTGTTGTATTTCAAAAACAATAAACATTTACTGTGAGTTTCTGTATGCATGGGGTAGTTATAGGTGCCTGGAGAAGGGGGAAAATGTCTTAACAGACAAAGGATAGACTGCTATTTTGTCATGACTCTGTACCATATTCACTTGAGAAAGGCTGATCTGAGTGTAGACACCTATATGTTTAAACTATCCAACTGATTTTAAGATGCCTTGATGCAGGTAAAAATTTTTATTTAGAAATCAAAAAGCCCTTCATTTGAATTCCAGATCCACCAGTATCTAGCTATGAGACTTTTATGAACTTAGTTTTTTCTCTCTCGTAATGTTAAATAAGATTAATGCAATGGACACAGCACAATCCTGGCAAACAGTGAACTCACACTGACATTATTATAGATAAACTATAAGTCCCCCCGAAGTAAAAACAACAATGTAAACTAATAATTAATGTATGCCACCTTTAATGTAAAGGCCAGACGGTGTACTGCAGGAAGTTAAGGACCATTTTTTAGCATACAGATAGTCAGAAAGGTTCTCAAAATAGGTGTAAGTAGTATGGGCTTTTAAAGGGTTAGAAAGACTCAGAAAGTGCTCTCTTCTCTCTCTCTCTCTCTCTCTCTCTCTCTCTCTCTCTCTCTCTGTCTTTCTCTCTCTCTCTCTCTGTCTCTCTGTGTGTGTGTGTGTGTGTGCATGTGTATGTGTGTGTACACTCATATGTCTGTGTTTACATGTGCTTGCTTTTGAGTGATTCTTCCAAGAAAGAGCAGCATGAGAAAGATATGAAGGGGATCTCTGCAAGAAATATTCTAGGACATGTGTGCTGCAGCAGGGTGTTTGTATCTCTAAAGGGTTCACCATTACTCTTCTAGAGTATCTACCAAACCTGGAATATCTGGAGAAAAAGATTTGTTAGACTAAAGCTAGTAATATTAGAGCTAGGTGAGGAAGCACTTAGAAAATGAGACTAAGGTTCTGTGCTGTATGAAATAGAAAGATTTGTTTAGTATAACAGGGTATTACAAAACATCTTTCTGATTAATTGAAATGTAGAAAGTCTTTTTTCTAACTCATTTTACCCAAAATGTATACGAAATAATGCTTAAATTCAGCCATGATAGGCAGAATACAGAGAAAGTAATTTTAAGTCTTATGTAGGGCCTTGAATCATAAGCCTCAATACTGATCGTATTGTACTGTAATTGTAGATTATATAGAAGAATGAATTGAATAAATTGTCAAATCTAGATTCAAATATTGCTGAAGATTGCTTTTGAAATTCATTCTTTTATTTACTTAAAATATTATTAACATATGGAGTCACTATTTCAAAACACTATGATGAGCACCATAGACTCTACCCCTGCCCTCCATGAACTTTATAGTCTCCTAAGGAAGATAGAAGATTTAAGGAACTCAATGAAATGAGAGCTGCTGTGATTGATAAAGCACTGTAAGGGAGCTATGGAGGTTAGAGCAGAAACACTCAAATCAGGGTAGGGAGATAAGACATATTTCCTGGAGACATTTATAGGATGAGTCCAGTCCTGTAATTTTTTTTTCTCAAAAATGAATTAAAAAGTTTTGTTAAGAGTTTTTATTTAATCAGTACCATTTATTTTATTATACATTATTAAGGATGTCAATATGGGATGAAGTATAGCTTAATGAGAGAGCACTTCCCTACCATGTATGAAATCCTAAATTTGATCCCTAGCCCCACAGAAGAAGGAAGGAAGGAGGGGAATGTGGTGGTGCCCACCTTTAATCCCAGCACTTGGGAGGCTGAGGTAGGAGGAGCGTTGTGAGTTTGAGGCCGGCTTGGGCTACCATGTGAGTGCAAGGCCAGCCTGAGCTACATAGTGCAACCCTGCCTCAAAAAACTAGGGCTGGGAGTTTGGCTCAGTGGCTTAAGCACCTATCTGGCAGGTACAAGGTTGTGAGTTCAATCCCTGGTGTCACCAAAAAAAGAAAAAAAAAAAGGAAGGAGGTAAGTTTTTTATAAGTTTTAAAAAATTACCTTTAATAAATACATATGTATAAAAAACATATTTCCTTTAGATGATTGCAGGTATGATTCCAGGTTTTTCTTTATACTTTGTATAAAGGGTTTAAGTTCTTTTTCCTTTAAAATTGAGGCCCTAGTATGACTTTGCTAAACCTGCTTGTCTGTTCTATTGATGTTTTTGTAGATTCTTTGTAAATACAAATAAATAAAATAAAATTGAGGCCCTGAGTTCATTCAGGAAAATGGTGGCCCATACGTCACTTTTGGTACAGTTAAGTAGACTTTTTAAACTAGTAAAAACAGCCGGGCGTGCAGGCACACGCCTTTAATCCCAGCACTCCAGAGGCTGAGGTAGGAGGAGCGTTGTGAGTTCGAGGCTGGCTTGGGCTACAACGCGAGCACAAGGCCGGCCTGAGCTACATAGTGCGACCCTGTCTCAAAAAACTAGGGCTGGGAGTTTGGCTCAGTGTCTTAAGCGCCTGCCTGGCAGGCGCAACATTGTGAGTTTGATCTCTGGTGCCACAAAAAAGAAAAAATTTAAACTAGTAAAAACTAAGAAAAAAAGAAATACATCAAACCTTTATGTATATAACAGTCTTTTGATTTTCTAAAAATTAAGGGGATGGGAAAAAAATTTCTAAGTTTAGTATTACAGTATGGAACTAGTTGAAGAATTCTGATACTGAGAAGGGCATATTAAAAAAAAAAAAACATGGTAAGGAATCTTTAGACATTGAGGATTTTTATTGATCCAGAAAAGTATCAGTAAATGCCAGCTTGTGTTTACACTCTGTAATTTGGATTTTTTTCCCTTTCACCAAACTATTCTGTGAACTGATGCTGAAGGAAAAAACCAGTGTTTACTACAAACCTACTTTGTGCTTAATGTTTATTTTCTTAAACCTATAAAAGAATGTTTAAAAAGATTACCTTCCTTTTTTTTTTTTTTTTTTTTTTTTTTTTTTGTGGTATCAGAGATTGGACTCACGACCTTGCACCTGCCAGGGAGATGCTTAAGCCACTGAGCCAAACTCCCAGCCCTTTACCTTCCTAATTAAAAACAAAAAACCAGACGAACAATAACTTCAATAAGAGAATCTCCTTGTGATAAGGGAAGTGAATCACAAATAGAGAGATTTACCTTAGTGTAGGGTTATTGTAACTGCTATCATGTGTTTTGACTCCATTAAGTACTGATCAAGCATTCTTATCACCTGTTTGTTCACAAAAGCATGACTGAGATAAGACTAAGATATTCAGAGAATATAAAGTTATAAAAAAACTACCATGACTCTATATATTGTGATTTACATACCCTTCTACCATCTGCAGAGAATGTTGCAGGAAGCAGAAAAAATCTTTCCAAACTTTTTTCTCTGTGCAACAACATGTTGGATGAAATATGTAGTGTCTACCTAGGCATACAGAGATTGAAAAATCATTTTTTTTCCAAACTTACCTGGGACTTCATCTACAGTATTCCCATGGCAAAATATATGAGGTATAATTTCATTCCTCAAAAAAATTCTTTCCTATATCTAGAGAAGATGACTTGTATTCCTAACTGCTTTTATGCTATGACGTTAAAGCACACCTAGACATTCCACTAGTAAAAGTCACAATATAATAATGGTGGCAGGAAGAAATTTCCTTGCACATATGTTTTCTTTTCTCTGTGACTCTAGAAGTTAAGTAACTCTATAGAGTTAAAATTTTAGCATCAGACCCTCTCATTCTAAAACTTACATAATATTACTATTTAGCGATATCTATTCATATTTAGAGAGTTAAATTTTAATCAATTTTCAACCTTTTTAGTTTAATAGAGTTCTGTCTTTGGTGTCCCTTTCTGTTTCTTTGTATTATATGAATCCTTAAACATTTTTGAAAAACCCTTCTATGATTAGAGTAAAATGCATCTTATTTCAATATTTTAACATTTTTAGTCTTAAAGTGTTAGAATTTTCCATGCACAAGCACTGTATGTGTTCCCACAACACATGAAACACCATCACTAAATGCATGCTCTTTTCCCTGAAGATAAAATCTGCCTTAAATCTTTTATCGTGTCCTAAAGAGCAACTCATTCCTCACAGCTACTTGAAAGTTTTAGGCTCTGCTTCACAACTTAGCAGAAAAGATAGGCAAGTAAATGCTATAGCAGAATTACATGTACCTGGGTAAATTTGGGAGACAAAGTAGGAACACTCAGGCCAGGATAGGGAAATAACTGAGTGCTTCAGTAAAAGATGATGACTAAGAATTACAAGTTAGCTAAGAAGGGGAAAATAGGTATCCGTGAAGCAGAAAGAATGGCATGTGCAAAGGCTGATGCTCACAGAGACTGCAAAGGTATCATTAGAGAGGCTGATTGGAGAACAGAGTGCATGGAGCAGTGGCTGAGAATTAGACTATAGATGGATGCATAGGCTATACTAAAATAACTTTATGTTCTATGCTAAAGTTTTGTATTTGGGGCTGGTGGTATAGTTGAATGGTAGAGAGCATGCTTCATATCATGCCCTGGGTTCAATCCCCAGCACCTAATTTTTTTTAATTTAAATTTTAAAAAGTAAGATTTCACATTTTATCTGGAAAGAAATAGGGAATTGCTGAAAGATTTTATGCAGGGAAGTAACCAAAACAGTACCCTAAAAGGATGAGACCTGGGACCTCAGTGTGGAGAGTGAGATAAAACAAAGATGATTCACAAATTCCACAGTCATTCCAGCAGAAAGATAAACAACAGAGCTTTTACTATGCTGTAGAATACAGAGGAAGAAAGAGTCAAGTTTGGGTAGAGGAAGAAAGAATTGGGTTTGGGTATGAGAAGGATGGTGATAATTTATTTCCAAACAGACTAGGTTCAGAATACTTCTTTATTTTATTACCTTTACTCATAAGAAAGAAGAAAGGCTTGAAATGGAAATTCAAATTTCTCAGTATGTAATTTGAAGCCATGAGATTTTATTGTGTTCAAGAAAAGAATATAGAATAAGAAAAAAAAAGATTGAAGTTGGGAGTCAAATAATTTAAGGGGTGAGTAAAAGAAGAGGAAGAAATACTCGGTATTATCCACAGTTTGGTGAATATTTAAAAAAAAATTTTTTTGAGATAAAGTCTCACTGTGTAGTTTAAAATTTTTTTAAATTTATTATGGAAAAAGGCACATTGCCATTAATCACCCTCAAAATACTTCCTCTCACTTCAAACACGTTTATTCCATTGTTGTTGCCATTTTCTGAAACAGTTCTAGAAGTCTTTTTTCATGTCTAGATGTGCATTAGTGGCTGCCTCCACATTCCTAATAGATTCAAAACATTTACCTTTCATAGTCATTTTGACTTTGGGGAAGAGTCAGAAGTCAGACAGTACTAGATCTGTTTAATGAGGTAGGTGAGAAAACACCATAGTGATTTTATGACCTTACCTTTTCATTGGGTAGCACTTGGCAGCAACATTCACTGTATTTTTTATCATACCTCCTAAAGACATGAAATAAGACATCTAGAATCACTTCAGAAAGTGACAAGATTTATTGGGCATATTCAAAGTAAGGGGGAGTATTTCAGGGGAATTAATAGTGTGTCTTGTACTGCAATAATTTTTTTAATTTACCATTCACCATACATTTCAATCATACTTCATAAGATTACGCACAAGAAAATATACAGGCCTCCTTTTTTTCACTAAAGCTAGAGCAGTACTGTAGCTACCATGGGGTGTTAATAGATACTACAGGAAGGGAAAGGGCAGTAAGTTGGGGTATTAAGGAAAAGAATTTATTTGCTGTAGATCTTACTAGTTCCTTTTATGTGCTAATATTCATTATGAATTTTCAAGAAGTAGTTGTCATTTGCAGCATGTTCCAAACTCTTTTCAACATGAAACTTTTTTAGAACACACTTTGAAATGAAATTTTATAGAATATGTTTTTAGAAACCCTATTGTTGAGCAAATTCTCTTTGTTTCAGCTACCAACTTCTAGTATTTTGATATTTGTCACTAATCCACCTTCTTAGCATCCAAGAAGAGAGAGAGAAAGTGTATGTAATCATCACTCTAGGGAGAGAAGAAACTTTGCTTGTACCAATAGCAACTATCTCTAAAATATGTTAAGGTGCGGAACGGTTTTGTGTTTTTCAAAGAATATACATCTAATGTCTTTGTATTGATGGATTGTCTCTGAAAGGATTTTATAAGAAAGTATGAATGGTTGCCTTTGGGAGGGAAACTATATAACTGGGGAATCAGGATATAAGGGATGGCTTCAAACCTTGGATCGAGTGTCTCCAAAGCATTTCATAACTGCAACCAAAGAGCCTGGAAAAAGCACTGTCCCCTTATCTTTCCCTGCGTAATCTGGTCATAAAAAATCCACATAGGCTCTGCTTCCCAGTCTGATAATGTTTGAACCTGAAGGGAATGAAAGGGAGTTAAGGCTCCTATTCCTCTCTGTTTTTGTCGGGATTTTTTTTCCTTTTCTGTCTTTGTCATACTATCAACAGTGAGTTTTTAATGTACTTTCTTCCATTTTAAGACAATGTTAGCTGGTAGGGGCATCCCTGCAGAGATTAGAATAAGTAGGGAATAGTAGGAAGTACAACAGATAATCAAAATATATAAAATCATCGTAGAAAAATGTGGAAAATCTAAATTTAAAGATTTTTACTGAAAAAGAACCATTAAGATGACTGTCACAGCAATTTTTAAATATTTCTTTCAAATGCTATGTTACCTTTCCTATTTTTGGGACAAAATACTCAACAAAAGTTTATTTTTGCTCACGGTTTCGGTGGATTCAATCCATGTTTGGCTCCCAGGCAGAAGCAATATGGTAAAAGGACATGATAGACAGCTGCTCACTCCATGGCAGCCAGGAAGCAAGAGAAAGGAGGAACCAGGGACAGGAATACACCCTTCCAGGCCATGATCCATGAGTACCTCTGAAAGAACATTCAACCATGTACTCATCAGTGGATTAATTTGATGTGTGGCCCTCCCATGATCCAGTCACCTTTCAAAAGCCCCACCTCTAAACATGAGACCTTTGGGAGACATTTTAGATCTAAACCATAACAGATGGTGAGCAGTAAAAATAAATAAATGAAGTTTTAGGATGAGTCGGTCTATTTGATTGACTGGTTGGTTGATTGTACTAGGGTTCGAACTCCTGAACTCCCACATGCTAAACAAACCCTCTATCACTGAGCTACACCCCTAGAACTATAGTTTTTTTTTTCTTCTGCAATTTTTTCTTTAAAAAATAATACTAAAGCAAATACCAGTGCGTATGAAAAAGCATTCTTCACATGTTTTCACATTAGTCTATGTCAAATTAATGATGATAGAACAGATAGCATCTAGATGCCTCCAGCTTTCATCTCCCCTTGGTTCTCCTATTCTACTGGAAAGTGATAGTCTTTGAAGAGAACATAAACTTAAAGGAAGAGTGTTTTAAGTATATAACCCTAGTTTCTTTCAAGAGAAACTACAGCATGGTGTGATCATTGTATGGCAAGCCTCCAGGGGTAGTTTCTGTTCCTGTTACAGAAAGGATTTGTAACTATCTGTGGGTGTGTTTAATTTGGAGAGAAGATATTTTAAAATATGTAATGCTTATTCAAAATAAGCTATGTTCTGTAATCCAGCTGTAGCCATTTAAAAATTTAATATTTTGGCACCCAAAGATACTAATAAATAAAGACTTTAGGGAGAAGATAGTAGAAAGAAAGCTCTGGTATTACAGTGCATTGCCAGGTCTTGCTATAGTGCTCGAAATCTGAATCTAAGTGTTACTCATCTAGCACAACATATTATCATTGTTATTATATGAAATGCTTAATAAACAGTGACATATTTTACACATTATTTAAAAAGCTTAGCTCCAGAGTCCATTTTACTAACTCATTTTGCAGGTAGACCCATAAATCATGTTTTTAATGGTCCATAGCTTTCATAGAAACTATGAAAAAACTTAATATATAGTCTGTTATGTGGGAAACCTGTAATTAAAGATAAAAGCCTTAGCTATTAGGTTAAAAAAAAAGAACATTAGAACCGTTTTTGTCATTGGCAGTACTGACTTAATGCAGTCTTCATGGTGGCTGACTGGTCTGCCCTGTCACTTGAATGCTTTTTTTTAGCCTTATGACCTTAATGTTTGAGCCCGACAGGATTTGCGTCATTGATTCATATCACTGCTATGTGATGTCAGCCTGTGGGTGTTCAGTTATTGAGATATAGTTAACCTAATGTGCTGCAGTAAATCCCAAGTACTATTTCCTACTAGAATAACAAAGAATGATTCATCATTGTTCACAGTAGATGGGCACTATAAATAGTAGTATTCAAAACCTGCTGCATTCATGCATATTGATATTATAGCCTCTGTAGATTTCCAACAAAAGCACTAAAATAACTTCTTGTTTAGAAACAGGTGCTTGATAAACATATCTTCAGGTTTTCTATTTTTATGCAGTTCAATTTAGTGCTAAAGTAGATTCTCAATTTAATATAATTTTGAAATTTATTTTACTTAATGTTTTAATCACTAATACATCTAGGTTTTGGGGGTTGTTTGTTTGTTTATGGGTTTTTTTTGTTTTGTTTTTGAGGCAGGGTCTTGCTTTATAGTTCAGGCTGGCCTTGAACTCATTTATGTAGCCCGGGCTGGCCTCAAATTTCAAGGCAGTCCTCCTACCTTAGCCTCTCAAGTGCTGGGATTGCAGACATGCACCACCATGCCTGACTGTCACTAATACATGTAAAATATAATTATAAACATTTTCAATTACCTTTACACAAAATTGTTCATAATTCTGAATATATCTATGCAACTAGTATATGTATTCTACTTTATCCAAATTTTAAAATTAGTTTCTGAAGAAAAAATCCCCTAAACATCTAAGCATAAATGGCCTTCATCTTTTCTCTCTCTTTTTTAACTTCCTGCCTTATTCTGTTCCTGAATTACAATCACCAACTTGGAAATTCCTAGGCTAGAGTTCTATGCTGATTGCCTGCCTCATGCGAATAAATATTGCCAGGTGTGCTAAGCCTTGATAAATAAGCATCACCTATTAATAAATAAGGTGACTTTGTATCCAAGTTTATCTGGGACAGTCCTGGTTTATGCCTTTTTTCTTGGTATATAACAGGTTTACCGTTTGTCTCAGATTTGTCATCCTTTTCATTAGTACATATGGGTGAGAGAGATTATTTGGTTTAATTTTGGGAGATTTGTACATGCACATAGCATATTTTTACCACCTTATTGCCCCCTTGCTTCACCCTCTCTCTACCCAGTTTCACATCTTGGTGGGGTTTCATATCCATTCTCCCATTACTTGCCTATATTTCCCTTTTTATTTCCTTTCTCTTGTTTAGTAATAGTCTTCCTCTACTTTCTTGTCATCTTTTTTAGATTCCATGTGTGATATTGGGAACAACATGTGATAGTTGCCTGATTCTAGCTTATTTTCCTCAACGTCATGATCTCTAAATTCATTCATTTTCTTGCAGATAACAAAATGTTCTTCTCTATGGTTGAATAATACCCCATTATGTATATTCTTTGGCTATTTATGTGTCAGTAGGCATGTAGGCTAGTTCCATATCTTTACTATTGTGAATTGTGCCAGAATAAACATAGGTATGGAGGTATCCTTGTAGTGTGCTGACTTTAATTCTTTCAAGGAGTAAAATAGCTACATCAAATGGTAGTTCTGTTTTTAGTTTTTTAGGAAATTCATACTGAGTTCCTTACTGGCTGTGCTAATGTACATTCCCACCAGAGTGTAGAAGGTTTCCTTTTCTCTGAATCCTCACCAGTGTTTGTTTTATGTATTCTTGGTGATAGCCATTCTGATTGTAGTAAGATGGGAATGTCAGTGTAGTTTGCATTCCCCTAATGACTAAAGATGCTGAACATTTTTTATTCAGCTTACTAGCCATTTGTACTTCCTGTTTTGAGAAGTATCTGTTCAGTTCATTTGCCATTTACTGATTGGGCTGTTTGATTTTTTGGTGTTTTTTGAGTTCTTTATATATTATGGATATTAAACTTCTGTTAGAAGAGTAGCTGGCAAAGATTTTCTTTCATTTTATAGGTTGGCTCTTCACACCGTTGGTTATTTCCTTTGCTGTGCAGAAATTTTATAATTTGACATAGTCTTAATTGTTGATTCTAGGTGTTATTTCCCTTGCTACGGGGATACTATTCAGAAAGTTTTTGCTTGTGCCTGTGGCTTCAAGTGTTTTCTCTTTGTTTTAACTATCTCAAAGTTTCGTGTCTTCACCTATGTCCTTGATCCCTGTTGAGTTTATTTTTGTCTATGGCCATACCACCCTGAATGTGCCCAATCTCATCTGAATTTACTTTTGTTTAGAATGCATGATAAGGGTCTAGTTTCAATCTTATGCAAGTGGATATCCAGTTTTCCCAGAACCATTTGTTAAAGAGGCTTTCTCCAGTGTGCATTTTTGGTTCCCATGTCCAGAGTCACATGGCTGTATTTGCTTGGATTTGTTACATTCCATTAGTCTATATGTTTGTGTGTGTGTGTGTGTGTGTGTGATACTATGCTGTTTTTGTTATTATGACTTTGTAGTGTAATTTGAAGTTGAGTATTGCAATGCCCCCAGCCTTACTCTTTTTGCTTAGGTTTACTTTGACTATTGTGACTCTTAAGCTAAATTTATTCAACTTAAGTCTTTTTTAAATTCTGATGTAAAATGCCTCCTACTGTTTTTGCAGTTATAATGTCCTCTCTGTGAAGTGATATGATAGTGTAGATAGACTTCCTTCTGTTTTCCCTTAATTTCTTCTGTTTAATGTGTTTAGTTTGGTCTAATAAAAACCTGGTTAATAAGTCCCAGAATTAGTTTTGAAACTTTACTGGCACATAAATTCAAATGCTTGGGACATAGTACATTAGAATACAAATTTGTGTGTATTGACCATTTTTCTGGTTAATATGTAGTCTCCTTACTTCATCTACTTTCCTCACCTCCTGATCTAAAATATATCTGACTTGAGAATGATCCTCACATTTGCTTTCTTTGGTATACATCATATAAAGTAAAACTTTTGTAACAGTGATACATTATTATAAGTAAAGGAGAAAATTGCAGAGAGAGAAAATGGTAAATAATTACATGGCCAGATCTGCAGAGTGATCAAGGACCCTGAGAATCAAGGGGAAAAAATATAGATGAGCAAATAAGAAAAATTTAAAAGGACAAGAAACTAAGTTTGACTTGTGCCCAAGGACAAAATTATGTATTCTAATCCTTCATTCTCTTTATCTTCCAGAGATTATTTGCATGTATCCTTGTCAGTCACAGCAGTAGGCTCCCTCCCATGAAACACTTCCTTAGTAACATTTATTGGCCTCTCCTTACTTGCCTGACTCTGTGGACATGCATTAGTTATGGTCTGAGCTGCACATACTTAAATTACTTCTTCAGAATTTGTTCCTTAGTACTGCTTCAAGGATTGGGGTTATACTCACAGAGTTAGTCTTTCAAAGTATCAGATTAAAAATTGCAGAGAAGAGGAATACATTTCACTTCCTGTTCTTTTATATTGATCTAAAACTATTCTTTGCCTGGCTGATCTGCTACTTAAATTTTCTGACATGCAGATGACCCAGACTTACTGCAATCTAAGCACACCCTTAGAAAATAGCTGATTTTATTTGCTTATTGCCAGAAAAGAAGAATCAAAGTCAGTTGTGAGTTTTTAATTCATTTCATAGCTAATAGTTTCTTTCTGCAAGTCAGCAGATTCAGCTGTTCATTTTGCAACTATATTTTGAAGGATGCATTACTTAAAGTATGGCTGTTTTTGTTGCTTTACTGAATTTTATATATGGCAAAAGTTGGTATTATATATGGGTTGTTTCTGCTTTTGTTTTTTGGAAGCCAAACCATTGGTGTCATTCTTTATAGCAGAGTGTGCCTTACTTGATCTGCAGAGGGACTAGCTTTATATTGTGCTGCTTGGTGTATAACTTTAATCACAGCATTTCATTTCACGCAAACCAGAGTATTTTTATGGCCTAATTCTAGTAAGAGTATATAACCAGCTTCATTTCTTGTTTACATTTTTTTCTATATTATTTTTCCATTTAGTTCATCATCAAGTTATGTTTTTGTTGGTTTGGGTTTTGGTGGTAAAAGTATCTATTAAGTCACCTTCACTTGTCTTTCAGAACAAATTTGGCCTTTAAGTAATTCATTTTCTATATCACATCTGTCACTTTCGAGAAACTTTTAGAATCTTTTCTTCACAGGAAGAAATCTCGTTGTTTCAGTGAGATGCAGTTTAGTATATTTTACTTTGCTACATAATTAGAAAATATTTGAATTTTATTATAGTGGGCCTTCCATCTAAATGCCAGAATTTTTTGTATTATTTTTGTATGTGTTTTAAAGAGTTACTGGCTCCTGTCTTCCGTATCCTTTTGGTAAGACTTAACTCTATACCCTTACTATTCTCACAACTGCCCCAGAGTTGTAGTGTTCAGCACTGGTGACATGCTCCCTACTTTAAAGGACTTTTCCATAATAGCAAGGAAAATATGGATATATTTGTTTCCTGAAGTCCTTGTTAATTTGACGGTCAACATGAAACAATTTTTCTGTGGGAATAAATATAGAGGAGGAATTGAGAATGTTACAATTTATAGTATGTATTATGCAGTAATTAACATTTTATTTTTCCATTCTTATCTGAATATATTAGTACACTGCTTTTAATTCTCATAACGTCTCAAATATTTTGTATAGAACCCTCTTAGATTTATAGTATAGCATATCGTAGCAATTGTTTGAACTTCATAACTTTTTTTTTTTTTTTTTTTTGGTACCAGGGTTCAAACTCACAACCTCGCGCTTGCCAGGCAGACGCATAGGCCACTGAGCTAAATTCCTGGCCCTATTTTTTGAGACAGGGTCTCACTGTGTAGTTCAGGCTGGCCTTGAACTCACTTTGTAGCCCAGGCTGGTCTCCAACTCACAACAATCCTCCTGCCTCAGCCTCCCGAGTACTGAAATTAAAGGCAAACGCCACCATGCCGGACTCTGAACTTCATAACATTTTAACACATTAACTAGCATTTTTTGAATTGTTTTTCAAGTAGATTTGTTGAGATAAGCAATATTCTTGGATGGCTCCTTATACACTCAGTTGTATACCAAACACTGTTGTGCTTCACAAATAGGACTCATTTAATTCACATTATATTCCTGTGAATTAGAATAACTATTTTTTATATTTTACATATGAGGAAGCTAAGATACAGAGTTTAACCAACTTGCAAGGTCTCATAGTTATAAGTCATCATTGAAATTAAATGGCCTACCTCTGTGTTTCTTTTGTTTTGTTTTGTTTTTTGATACCGGGGATTGAACTCACAACCTCGTGCCTGCCAGGCAGGCACTTAAACCACTGAGCTAAGTCCTGGGCTTAAATAGCCTACCCCTGATGTTTATGCCCTTCACTGCTAATTTGTGCTGCTCCTGTTGTTTATGATATAGCAAATAATTACAAATCAAGCCAGGCATGGTGGTACATGCCTTTAATCCCAGCACTCAAGAGGCTGGCAGGAGGATCATTGTGAGTCTGAGACCAGCCTGGGCTACAAAAGTGAGCTCAAGGCCATCCTGAACTGCACAGTGAGACCCTGTCTCAAAAAAAATAGGGCTGGGGATTTAACTCAGTGACTTAAGTGCCTGCCTGGCAAGCGCAAGGTTGTTCAATCCCCGGTACCAAAAAAAAAAAATAATAATAATAATAATAATTACAAATCATAATAAAATGAATGATAAAATGCCACAATAATACCAAAATTCACTTGAAAATATTTCTATGCAAGTGAAAAAAATGTATTCAGTGTTGACAAGAATAGACTGATACTATATTTTAACCAGCTTACCTAGCACCATCTGTTTCTTGGAGGGCATGGCAAGCCATGGTCAGAAGCATAGGCTTCGGTTGGTAAGTAATATTTGATTGTGGGTTTTAGAGAGAGGAGAAAACAATCTGGTTTGTTTTTAAGATCGTTTTATCACTAATCTAAGAGATGTATTGATTTCTGAGGACTAGGAGCAAGGGACCCCTTAGGAGAATCCTGAAATAGTTCTAGAAAGCGCTGAGTATTGCTAAAGTAGCAACAGTGGAATAGGAGACAACATGGGTTTGAGAAATATTTGAGAGACTGAACTGTCAGAACTTCCAGCAAACTGGTATGGGTGGTAAGGGGGTAACATTTAGGATTGCTCAAGTTTTGTGTTGAGACAGAACTTTAAATTTATCACGGGAAATACAGAAAGTGGCGAGTATTGATGAAAAATAACTGGTTTTATGTGGGTGGAGTATTAGAGGCCTAGAACTCAAGAGAAAATGCAGATGAGAAACAGAATATGAGCTTTCATGGTAGTAAATAAGATCATCTCAGTAAATCATGTAGAGTAACAAGAGAAACAAGCCAAGACCAAAGCTCCCAAGAAAACAAACACTTAAAAACAGAAAACAGGAAACCATTAAGGAGTTGAAAAGGTATCAGAAGGTAGGAGAGGAACCAAGAGAGACTAGTACAGTATTAAGATGTCAAGAGGGAATAATGAGAGTTGTTATCAATGTTAATTGGATTTGGCAAGTTTGAGCTTAGTATGACTATTGCCAGTGTAATCTTAGTAAAGTGGTGTGGGCAAAAGCCTGACTACAGTGGACGGAGATATGATTGTAGACACTTTATTTTAATTTGGTAGACTAGATACCCTGGATAACCATCATCATATAAAATAAGATCTTCCTTAAGACAGTTGTAATTGTCTTGCTATGTCTATGCGAGGGTTATCCTATGGGAGTGGGATGCAATTGCCGGGACAACTGGTTATTCATTTGAATTAAAATAGAATCATATCTTTTCCTCATAATTTACCCAAAAGTCAAATCTTGAGAATTTACTTGTGAAAAGATACATGTAAAAATAATAAAAGAGATTTATTATCTTTGTGACTGTGCGAGAGTCAGCAATTTTTTCTCCAGTACTGGAGATTGAACTCAGGGCCTTCACACTGAACTGCATTCTCAGCCCTTTTTTTATTTTTATATTTTTATTTTGAGACAAAGTCTCACTGTCACTGAGTTGCCTGGGGTGGGTTTGAACTTGTGATCCTCCTGCATCAGCCTCCCAGAAAGCTGAAATTACAGGCTGGCACCACCATGCCCAGTGAGAATGATGGATTATAAGTGGATATACCCAGGAAAACTATTTCCACTTTCCCATGAAAACTAATACATAATCCTAAAACCCAGTGTTTCTCCTCTTCGGTATTTACAGCACTTTAAAGAAACATTTAGGCAAAGAGATATACAGAAATGTGCTCCTGGTGGCAATGTTCTATCTAAAGAATTAGATTCCATTCTCTTATCTTCTTTTACTTGTCTGGTGATATCATCAGGTTTCAATTAAAAACCTATTAACCAAAGACTAAGGAGTTTTTACCTCCAGACTAGATGGCTCTTTGAATTCCAGAATAATTAAACCAACAGTCTGATACATGAGATCTCCACTTAGATGCTTACTGGATATCTCAAATGTATTTCCAAGTCTTTTTTTTTTTTTTTTTTTTGAGACAGTCTCACTGTGTAGACCAGGGTGGTTTTGAACTCACTTTGTGGCTCACGCTGGCCTTGAGCTCACAGCAATCCTCCTGCTTCAGCCTCCCAAATACTGGGATTATAGGTGTGTGCCACCACACCCCACGGCCTTTCTAAATTTGAATATCTGTTTGTTTGAGAATCTGTTTCATCCACTTTGGTGCCATTACAAATAGTGCTGATATGAATGTGCTAAGCATTTTCGTAGCCCATATATATTGATGTGGAATTATTTATATTCAACTTTAGTAGATAATGCCAGTTTTCCAAAGTGTTTTCTGTATTCATCAGCAATATGTCTGAGTCAAATTCTTTTAAAATATAATTCAGATAATATCTTAAAATCCAACATGGGCTACCCATTTCACTCAAAGTAAAACTCAAAGTCCTTAAAAATAGTGACCTATAAGGTCCCAGAAGAATCTAATGCATTTCCTTCTTTAACAGTGTGACCTCACTTCTTTTGTCTCATGCTGTTCATGCTGTGCTGCTGTGGCACATTGATGTCCTTGTTATCACGCAAACATGCCATCCCACCTTAGGGCCTTTGTGGCTCTTCTGTGTAGAATGCTGTTTCCTCAGATATCCCCATGACTCATTCCCACTCATCTTTGAACTCTTTATTCAAAAGTCACCTTCTCAATGAAACTTAAACTGATCTCTGTATTTTAACTTTCAATCCTTAATATTCCCACCTTACCACCAGTCTGTCTGAGCATTCACAGTCATCTTCACTCTGCTGTATTATTACTTGATAGCATTTTTACCTTCAACTGCATTTTCAACATATTTTCAAACCTGTCACCTTCAAATATATATGATGAACCTGAATGTGATTTACTTACCATATTATTATTTCTTCTCTCAGCATAAACTCTATAAAAACAGGTATATTTGTCACTTTCACTTAAAGATACATCCCAAGTGCCCAGAACAATATCTGACACATGGTAGATACTCTGTATATGTTTGAGTGAATGGAAAGTGAATGATAGGGGGGAAAACACAGTAACAAAAGTTTCAAGAAACAGAAAATAATAAAAAATATAATGCTAGAATAAAAAAATTATAGTTATTTACTTGAAAGAATAAATTAAAATGATGAAACTGAGGCTCTAGCAAACATTTACTTAGATATATGTGATTTTTCTTATAGAAATTTCTGTTTTTGTGGGATTTTTGTTGTTGTTTTATTTTGTTTTACTTTGCTTTTTAAAAAGGTTCTAGGGATCAAACCCAGGGTCTTGTGCACTCTAAGTAACCTCTGAGCTGTACCCCTAGTCTACTGTTCTTAGGAGAAAGGCATCAGTGAGGCATGGTGGCACACACCTATAATCCGAGAAGGTGGACTCATATTTGAGCCCCGTCTGAGAAATTTTTTGAGACCCTGAGTCAGTGGTGAAGAGCTCTCGTAATTTGTCTCTAAACAAGACAAAAGAATTCCAACTGCACTATTGATTAGCACATGGTACTTATATAAAAAACAAGACACATTATCAACCGAGGATAGATTCCTGAAATGGAGCCTGAGCAATGCTGGCAGCTATATTTAAGTGGGAGATAATAAATTTATAAACATGCTAATCTGAGTACTGTTTGGTTCCTATAGTTGAGGTCTAAGAAAAGAGAAGATAATTATCTGATGGATTAAAAGTAGAGATTTTCATCGAAATAGAAGTAAAAATAAGATGTGGATAGGAAGGAATCAGGGAGGCTCTGAAGGCAGAGCTGGATCAGGAGAGAAGGAAAGAGATCATTTTGTGGAGTAATAAAAGGCATAGAAGAAAACTGAAAAGATAAAGTGACCAGAAACTTAAACACAAAAGTTTTTAGAGATGAAATAGTGGAATGCTGAGTTCCAAGATGTGTTTTTGAACACAGTGTACTAAAAACAATGTAAGAGAAGAGTTCCAAAAATTTTAAGCCTAGGTTTTGGACATTAAAAGTCACTGTGTTGACAGGCAAGAGTTGGGATAGAAGAAAAACTGAAATCATTGTCAAAGTTCTCAATTAAAGGGGTCTGAGTGTGACAGAAAGCGGATGGTACCAAACAAGGCATGATCTCAAGGAAAAAGAATCTAACTTGAAACAAGAACAACAGTGGTGATGGGAAACATCAGAGTATTTGGAGACTAACAATATTGTCTCAGGAAATGATGGGAACTACTGGAAGACAGCTTGGTTTGATTTAAAGGCAGCACAGAAACAGATGTTTTGTGAAGAGGCTGAGAATACTGTGGAATTTACTTATAATGGAAAAAAAGGTTTCCAGTGAGCACAATGGGAAGAACTGGAAAAGACATAATTAAAGAAAGTCAAAGTGAGGCTCCAAGCTACTGGCACAATCCTATCTACTCAAGCTACTAGCTAGGGCCAGTGACAGTAATCCTAGCTACTTAGAAGACTGAGACAGAAGGATTGCTAGCTCAAAGCCAGCCTGGACGACTCGGGGAGACTCCCATTTCAAAAATTTTCAAATAGAAGCAGGGCTGGGAAGGTAGCTTGCTTAGCATGCCCAGGGCCCGGGGTTCAATGAGGTGCAGGTAGGGGAGTTACAGCTGTGTGTGGGCTGCAGAGGCTTGCTTTTCCTTAGATACTTGAGATCAGGGACATGGTTGGAGTTGCAAAGTCTAGGTTTAACATGTATCAGCAAGGTTCAGTTAGGATCAGGAGACTGTTCCTGTTCTTTAGGGAAGCCCAGCCTTCTAGTAGGAATTTAAAAGCTAACAATTACCGTTCTCCAGTCATAAGACTAGCCCTTTGTTGTCTTATCTCTTCTGCGGAGCATCTGCTGAGACCTGTTGCTCTCCAAATTACTCCTTATCAGTTTTTGACACCATATTTGAGAGTTAGAGTCTTTGAACATGGCATACACTTTTAAATCGGCCTTACCATTAAACAATCATTCTTGTTTACTTTACTGTATGTCCTTTGCCTCAGTTTATGAAACTGAGATACCTGCTTCAGTTGTAAAGATTGAGTTTACATAAGTGAAGCACTCTGAATGGTGCCTAGCCTAGAACATACTCTACATTATGTAATTACTGTCTTTAAAAGCATACATTCATCATACTTTTAACTTACAATAACTATCACTTTCTGAGTGGTACCAGTCAGTGTACTTTGTGCTTACATTTATTTAATTTGATTCCCAACAATGCTGAGGTTGGTTATTTTAACTTTTTCATAGAAAAAGACAGGTTCAAAAAATAGCAGTAAATTGCCTTGCTAATAAATACTGAAGCTATCATAAAAATGCCTTTTGATATCAAAAATCTATTTTTTCTTCTGTACGACCTGTTAGTAAATCACAGTGATTACTCTTACATTTGTGTTAGCTGCTAATAAATTCCTCTCTATATACATAGCCCCATAAAGTAATAAAAGACCTCCCAAAAGTTCTTACAGTCATTTTCCTCCCCTCATAACTGAATATTGGTTTCTTTCCTGGTCCCTACTTTTCATGAATATATAGCTCTGAACATGAACCTAAGCATATCTTCATGGATTTCATGGGTATGACTGAGTGAAATTCAGTTGCTATCTATATTAATGTCCAGGTTGTCTTTTTTTAAAAATGAGAAAAAGGAAATTCAGTAGTAAAAGTAGTAAGATACACACACACACACACACACACACACACACACAAGCTGTACAGAGGGATTGAACCCCAGGCTTCCCCACAGCATGCTAGGTAACCAGCCCTGTGATAGCCTTAAAAGGCAATTATTAGCCTGAAACATAAATCCTGCCTTCGAGGAGCACATTAGTAAAGCTATTGTATGCATAATTCTTTATGTATTGTGGACATTTCTTAAGGATTGGGGATGAAGAAAGGATTAAGTTATACAGTGGAATTGTGGACAAAATCTTTTAAATTAATAAATACTGAATTTATCTCAAACTTCCTAAGCGAAAATTAACAGCAGGATGGATGATGAATAAGTTAGAAAATAGTGCCTTCAGAGGCGTCACCAGTGAACACAAAAAAGAATCAGCACTACATAAAATACATATTCCTGTAAGATATATTTTGGTGAACTTTAGGTGGTTCCATGAATAAGACTCAAAAGATCATCAGACGCAAAGCGGCAGCGGCAGAAAACATTTTTCTGAATCAGAAACAGTGCGAGCAAGAGCGTTTGCTTCCCCCTCCCTTTTGTTTCCCGGTCACTGGAGGTCATGTGATGATGATCACGTGACTCGGTCAAAGGATCTTTTCCTCTTACAGCTTTGCAAAAAAAAAAAAAAAGAAAAGAAAGAAAGAAACCGTTCACCAATTAAAGCTGTTAACGTGTACTACGCTGTTTCCTTGTTGGATTTTCTTGTTCCTGCTGCTACTGTAAAAACAAAATGAGTGGTAAGACTTGCTGATTTTGAACATTTGCTTTATTTTAGAAAGCATTGTCTTAAATTCACGCCGTTTTTTTAATACATGCCAAATATAATCGCTATAAAATAGTCTAAATTGTTATTCTGTAGTTCTAAAAGATTAAATTCTATATAGAGTTGGACTGATTTTATTTTCCACAAACTATCACATTCTAGGGTCTTACTAGGTTTTTCTTTTTAAAACTAAAATCTGGAAATTGGCGTCGGATTATTTGGAAGCCATTGTGAAAGCTTGCTTATAAGGAGACTGTGTAGCACGTCAGCAGACTGTCGCATTTAAAATTTCAAACGCCTGAGCAAATGTGTCGTTTTTTTAAAACCCTCTTCAATATAAACACATATTAACATGAAAAAATACGGAAGAATTTATACTAGGTGAAAATAGCTTACGTATTAAGTCATTGATGTCACTTTTTAAGAAATGGGTTGGGAAGCTTCTCTAAGACAATTGGTGAGTAAAATTATTTCCTTTTCTGCAGGTTTTAGGATAGGAAATGTGCCTGTTAAAATATTGAGTATCCCTGTGATTTGGGGTAGATTTTGCCTAAAGTATGTAAATCCTGAAGGAGCTATTAGGTGTATCACTGTTTAGATACAGTTATTCTTGTGCCAAGTGTGCATTTAATGGTACAGTCTAACACATCTAGATTCTTTGAGACAGACTGTCCCTTGCTGCACATGAATTTAAGTCAGTTTAATAGTTAATCTTTTAGAACTTCCTAAATTAAAAAAAAAAAGCCACCCTTTTGGATTGTTGGAACTAAGGAAGTAATTAAACATTTGCATTATTAAGTATGCAAGGTTTTTAAGTTTTGCTACTTTTACATACAGGAATAACAGCAAAAATGGTGCTGTAAACATTGTAGTTCTGAGCATCAATACTTGTTTATACATTAGGAACTTTGTGCAATTTGAATACTGCTTCACACCAATATTTAATATATTAAATATAGTATTGATGAATTTTTTCTAAAGAAAATCTAGCCATGTACTGTTTCTGCCTCAGAATATGTAAATTTACTTGCTAAGGTGAAATGAATACTTATTAAAGAACTAAGTTACTCAGTATTATTCATGGACTATAACTAGTAATGTGTGTATTACTGGTTTATTGTAGGTCATATTTGTTTTGTTCTATTTTTAGTAGCACTGAAATGTAATTAAAAGATAAAAGTCACATTTTATGCTGCTAAATTTTAAACTCTTAGGTGGCTATCAAAGTATAATATGGTTTGAATTGTAGCTACATAGTATTTGTATGGTCATATTCCTAGTACAAAGAGAAAAACCTGAACTACTTATGTTAATTTTACATGTAATCAAGTTGTAGTAATGACATTAGGATTAAATTTGACTGCATGTGAAAAGGCCCACGACCTTTGCTATATACAATAAAATCTCAATAAAATGTTAGTTTCCTTTTTTAAGATTATAAATACAGTTTTTAATTCTTTTTGTAGTTCTCAGCTAAATTTCATATATTATGAATAAAATCTGATAGATTATTATGAGCAATCTTTCTGGATTTAGAAAACTAGTTTACTTTGTAGTTTTAAATAAATTAACTAATGGAAGTAAACCATCATTAGTGTAA
The DNA here is from genome assembly GCA_004363535.1 of Dasyprocta punctata. NCBI lineage: Eukaryota > Metazoa > Chordata > Mammalia > Rodentia > Dasyproctidae > Dasyprocta > Dasyprocta punctata. The sequence continues at coordinate 136,630 of RJWM01001779.1, forward strand.
AATTCTTCTCATATCTCTTGAACTCAAGATGCAAAAGTTAAAAGATGTATTTTGAATGAAACCTTTTTATGTGGTTCAAGAGTTTTAAAAGTAGAGGTAGTAAATTAATATGTGATATTTGCATGAAGTTGAGAAAATTTTGTTCTTCCTTTCTCTTGTTTTTCTGTTAGTACATGTTTGTGGTGTATATACTGATTACCTTTCTCATGGGGAGTTGTTATGTGTATATAACACATTTAAATTTTCTCTTAAAAACAGAAGAAACTCTTAATTTCCTTTAGAAACATTAGAACATATGTAGTTCTTAAGACTCAAATTACTTCAGTTGCCAATAAATGAACGATACTTTTTAATGCTTAAATTACAGAAATACGTACTTAGGAAGCTGGTTTGAATCTCATTTCTACCATTTGGGCAAGCTTAACTCTACCTTTGGAAAAGGGGGTAATAGTGATGATTATAAAGAGAAAAATATATAGTGTTAGTATTAACTACATACAATTTAAGATTATGTTCTGTTCAGTTTCATGTATTTGTTGGCTTGTTTTGGATGAGAAGAGTATTTTTTAAGTTATTTTTATAGACAGATGATAACTTGGCAGTGTTTTCCCTCTCCTCCTTACTTTTCCTTAACCATTCAGTCTTTGCTCTCCCTTCTCTGACCCCCTCCTTTCATTCTTTCACCCCTTTCATTTCTCTTTCCTCTCATTTCTCTTTCATTTCTCCTCTTTTCCCTTCTATTTTTTCTCTTCCTCTCCCTCCTGCCCCTCTTCTTTACTCTCCCTTCTCCTTTTCTCTTTCTTCCTCTGTTTCCCCTTCCTTTCTCTCTCTCCTTTCCCATTCCTTTCCTTGCCTCTGCTTGGTATTTCCCCTCTCGTACCCCTTTATTCTGAGCACTATCTTTTCCTTTTCCTTCCTGCCTCTGTCTCTTTTCTTGCCCTTCCCCTCCCCCATCCCCATTGTGTTGCTCTACCCCTCCCGCTTCACCAAAAGCCTGGAATCCTGACTTTACTGGAATCCTTCTGCTCTTTATTCAGCTTTTCTGAAGTATGTGTAACGTTAGCAGTGGTGACATTCACTTTCAGAATTAAATTCTACGTATAAAAGAGATCCTTTCCCCATTATATTCTTTATTATATTCTTGTACTTTTTATTTCCTTGAAAATAAGTAATTTCTTTGAAAAAGTTTCATTTCAAGTTACTAAAAACTGGTAGGTGAGAGAACAACATACCCTAAAGTTACAGAAGAGATCTGATAAAACAAGGAAAATTTTATTTCCCAAAAAGAATAAAGCACATCTTCTAAATGTGCTTATTTTACTTCTAGAGAAGTAAAAAGAAGAGGTAAATAAGATATATTTATAAAAATTATCTTGAAAACATAACACTATAGAAAAATGAAAAGAAAAATAAAATTTAAAAGTGAAAGGAAACATAGGATAAGAGAACCTGAAGTTTCTTTTTTAGAACATTTCAGAGGAAACAGAAAAATTGTCTTTGGGCAAATATCCATGTATTGAATTTCTTTAACTTTCTTCTTAAACCCCCACAGACATGACTTACATATTACAAGAGTCTTTTCACCCTAACAAAACACTTCCCACATATTTTAACTTTGCTTTGTCGTATTGCTTTTCTTTCTTTTTCCTTAATTTCCGATGCTTTTGAAAATCTTGCCTTTTCACTGATTTTATATGCAAATTTCAAGATTTATTTTCCTCTAGGTCTATCCAACTTGTACAATTACGAGTCACCTGTCATATTTATAAAGTAAGTGTAGTGATTCAATACTATAGACATACTAAATAAGAATCACTAGAAGAGCCTGTGAATTTTATGCTTTAAAAATACTCCACATGAGCCAGGTGAGGGGAAGCATGCCTGTAATCACAGCACTCCGGAGCTGTGCAGTAGGAACACTTGGAGTTTGAGGCCAGCCTGGGCTACAAAGTGAGTTCAAGGCCAGCCTGAACTGCATAGTGAAAATGTGTCTGAAAAAGACCCAAAAAAAAAAAAAAATCTTCTCAGTTGACTAGAGGGAAGTTTGAGAAACACAAAGGTAAGTAAAAGTAATCTTTGCACTTTACAAGGTAAATATTTATAACAAGTCAGTAATCCTTCATAGTTCTGTAGTCGCTATTGACTTGAGTGTTGAGATGAAGTAATAAAATGGTTTTTACCTTTAATGTGGTAAGCAATCATGGATTAATACATTATTTCTGTGACCCATTCAGGTCCTGCTCAGGTTCCAATGATGTCCCCAAATGGTTCTGTGCCTCCTATTTATGTGCCTCCTGGATATGCCCCACAGGTATGTTTTATTTCTCTTTTATATGTGTAATGATAGATATGTTCTTATTCTTTGACTTTGGTGAAAAAACATGTAAGTACTGAAAATTAACCATGTGTGTTATCTTTGGAAAATCAATTTCAGTTACTTTAATTCGTTTGAAAAGGAGAAAACATTTTATTGACAGCACTCATTTGACCTTGTCTTTAGGTATTGAATTACAAAGAAAAATTCACTCCGAAGTTCTTCTTCCTGAATATGTAACTAAAGTTCTCAGTGTACTTATGCTAACATTTTTTAATAAACATTTGTTTAGAAATAAACCAAGACAATGCTAACAATCTTATTCATAGAAGGCCTTTCAGATACTAATAATAGTAGAATGCATATTGTAGTAAATAGAAGAAAATTTAAACATGTAGTCCTGACAGCCAAGAGGATTAATATCATTGCATACCTGCAACCCTTTTCTGTCCATGTGGTGGCAAATTCTGACTTAAAGAATAATGTGCAGCTAAATTATATATAGAGGCAAACTGAATTAAACTAGATCTATAAGTAATTTGGTATCTCCCACTACTGAGATTCTAGCAGTGCTCTCATAGCATCACAACTCTTTTGGAAAGTAATTAATTTTCTCTTCCTAAGACCGAATTTATACTGGTTTTCTTCAAGGCCCTCTATTACTTTCTGTCTGATTATGGAAGAATTATTAGTGGGACCTTGTGTTAGATACTTTGCTAACTCTGGTACACACCACTATGTAAATGAGGACAAAATGTTGATACTGATGGGGAGCATGAAAGTTGTCTAAGATAGTCAGAAAATAGTTCAAACCCTTGCTGGCTGCTAGACTCTGGGCAAATCAACTTCCTTGAATCTCAGGGCCCTTAACATAACAGAAGAATGATAACGTGTAAGATAGCATATTTGCAGGGTGTGTTGGCACACACCTTTAATCCCAGCACTCCAGAGGCTGAGGTAGGAGGAGCCTTGTGAGTTCAAGGCCAGTTTGGGCTGCAATGAGAGCACAAGGCTGACCTGACCTACATAGTGTGACCCTGCCTCAAAAAAACTAGGGCCGGGAGTTTGGCACAATGGCTTAAGTGCCTGTCTGTGAGGCGCGAGGTTGTGAGTTCAATCCCTGGTGCTGCAAAAAAAAAAAAAAAATAGCACATTTGAAAGTACCTTATAGTCTTCTCAGAATAACCTCTGTTCACTATCTCTACTTTCAACACACTAGCTCTGTATTCTGCTTATATTACCCTGCAAAGATTGCCAGATCCAAAGGTCCTTTTTCTGGTCACATTCTCTTTGACATTTTAAAATTTGACACTGTTGATATAATTTACCCCAGACTTCCTTGACACGTTGTTCTGTTTTTCTCACTTTTCTGTTGCTCTTACTCGGAACTTTGTTTATTTACACAAAGACTTGTTCTAGCACTAGTTCCGTTCAACATTTATCGAGTGGTATGGTATGCCAAGTGACATATAGATGAAGACACATTATTTCCATTATAAGATATTATGATAGTCTCTCATGTCGCCTTTTTTATGACAATGCTTTTCCCTTCGGATTTCAGTCATGAGGTTTGAGAAACAATTTCCCTACACCTTTCAAGACCCTCCTTTTGGACTTTTCTTGCATATATCATTACTTTCGTTTTCTTTTCTTTTTTTTTTTTTTGTATCGGGAATTGAACTCAGGACCTCATGCTTACCAGGCAGTCACTGTGCCACTGAGCTATATCCCCAGCCCCATATGTCATTTCTTTATTCTCTTTTCTAGGAAAATTATGAAGTCTTATAGTTCCTACATTCTACAGCATTCCATAAATAAAGAGTACTCATATATGTCAGGCACTCTTGAGTGCTTGATATAAAAGAGGCAAAGATTCTTCCGTGAATTTTTGTGGAGAAAACTATACAAAAAACATGATCAGTGGATGAATTAATATATGAGATTGTGAATGATATGGATAAAAAATTTTATTTAAATCATGGTGATAAAACAAGCCTCATTGGAAAGATAACATTTAAATCAAGTCTGAAAGGACAGGTGTGAGTTAGTAATACATTTATCTGTGGAAAGAACATTCTAGAAACAGAAACAGCCAGTGCAAATGGCCTACATGAAAGTATGTTTCATGCCTGGGAACAGGAAGAAGACCAGTATGGCTGAACTCAGTTGTTCAAGCAAAAATAATAGTAGGGAATGAGGTCAATTCCAGAACTAGATCATACCTGATACTAATCTTTTCTCTGAGTACAGTGTCTGTGATCGTAGGGACTCAGTTAATATTTATAAGTCAGTCAAATAGTCAAAGTTTTTTATCTTTAGACCAGCATCCACTGAAATAACTTTCATAAGAAAGTTTCTTTGAACATAAAGAGCCTTTAACTGGCTTAGCCACTCAATGAAGTGCAAGTTTCTTGACCGTTAAGGCCTTTAACAGTACTATCTTAGTTTGCTTTATACTTTTATTCCCTTATGACTTCTCTTGTGGTCACATAGTGTTTTTCTTTCTCCATGGTTTTAGTAAAGCTCTTACTTAGGAAGTGTTATTCATTCTACCATTTCTGCCTTTTTGAAATTGACAGAGCATAGGCCAAGTTATTTGTACTACTTCTTAGCTATAATGCATCCTACCTGATACTATAGTTGTGTGTATGACTTAAACTCCTACAGAATTTTAAGTTCCTTGAGGAGTTGCATTTTATGTATTTTTTTGCATTCTCATAGTAACCTGAAATGCAATAGATACCTCATAAATAGTTGTCAAATTAATGAACTTCAATAGTAATCTAACTTGGAAAGATTATGTGAGCCTAGTGAATTTACTATTATCAATCTAAATTTAAGATCAAGATTATCTCTAGGAAATGTACGTTTTCAAGCACACTGACTAAACGAAACACAAATCTAGCCTCATTATTGAAATAGTTTATACAGCCAAGATGTAAGACTGTGTTCTTCCATTTTCATATCACTGTCAAAACCCCTCCTGCCCTATCATACATAATTTCTGATGTTAGAAAACACTTATCATTAAGATTCAGGTTTTAGGCTATACACAAGGTATATCAACTTGCAAATTTGTGATGTATTAATTTATGCTCCTGTTAAGTTTAAAAGCATTTGAAATATGAACTCATCACTATATATTTAAACATCACTTTTTAGAGTAATATTAAGCACAATTAAGCACTTGGTACACTGTCCAGAATCTGGCACATAAACATAACATTAACAAATCAAGAAATGGGCAGTTGAGTCAAGTATTAAGATACATAGATAGTTACAATAAGGACCAGGTCAAATTTGGCTCAACAGGAACCATGTAGCACATACATGAATAGCTACCATCTAGTCTCCTAATAAACTTTCATACATGGACTCACCCTCATAACAAGAAGTTTTGTTACTTCCTTCCATTGCTTGTGTATATCTACATTTAAAACCAGTGGTTTAAGGAGGGCCAAATAATATTTTTGCTCCATCAGCATATATCTAATAATTTAGTACATAACTAATAGGATTCAACAGATATATGTATCCTAAAAAGTTTTGTCAGGCAAGCAAGTACTGCAAAATCTCAAATCCAGTGTTAACATCATTTGGATTCATCCCTGAGGAAATAACAATGCTAAGAGCATATTGGGACATGAAAAGGAAAAATCCAAAAGATAGATCTTCATTGAGATTAAAATCAAGATGTAATGAAAGTACTTAACAAGAGAAACAGTGAAGAAAACATACCCAGGATATGTCAACCTTGAAATCTGTGATGTTTGTACTAATTTTATAACTCCATGACTGTTTGACTGATTTCTGAACATTAACTAAGCCCCTACTATATCACAGACACTTTACTCAGGATAAAAGGTGAGTACTAGTATGATCTAGTCCAGTTTAAAAGCACTTCAAATACGAACTGATCATTCTCTTAGTCTTCTTAATTTTTTAGAGTAGTATTGAATAACCAGGGTACCAAACATTGAGTTACTTTGGGAGTAATTCATTGTTTTTCTTGTTTGAAATTTGCTGAGCCCTTATCTGCTGCCTACTGTATTACACACTCTTTACATTCTTATTGAAGAAATCTAGTGTTGTTTATTTTGTAATCTTTGTAATTTATTACTCTGATGTTTAATATTCTGCTCCACAATAATGGGAAACTAGATTATTCTGTTGACCAATAGTTTTGAAGAAAAAATTGATATTAATAGGCATAGAATGTTCCTGTCACTATAAAGGGTGAACTTCTAAAGACAATTTTTCCCCCTTTCTGCTTGGGAATAGCAATAGCTCTTAAGTGGGAAAAGTAGATTTAATTTGTTAGTGTATGTACATGGTTTTGGTTTTTAGAACAAAGGAAATGGCTCATCTTTTTAAAGTCATTGTTTTAAGAAAATGTTTCATTAACCATGACACTATTTACAGTGCTGTCAAATATTGCAGGGAGACCTAAAGCTAAATTGTTCTCCAGAAACTTAACTATAAAGGAATATTAGCTTTGCAAATGAAATATGGAAGATACATTTAGTAACAAAAAACAGCTGTAGCAGTATATTTTCCTCTATTTTGTAATCATGATTATGTAGAAAACTCAGAAAATACAGAAAAGTTGTAGGGATGAGACTGCTTTGAATGTTACAACCCAGAGATACTTTCCATATATATTTAATGTATTTCCCTTTATCCTTTTTTCAAGTTACAAAATTATGGACGTCAAATATGCATAATATTTACCCCTTAATATGATTGTTTCTCTGTATTTTTTTCTTTTTTTTTTTTTTTTTTTTTTTTTTTTTTTTTTTTTTTTTTTTTTTTTTTTTTTTTTTTTTTTGTGGTACTGGGGATCGAACTCACAACCTCGCGCCTGCCAGACAGGCGCTTAAGCCACTGAGCCAAACTCCCCAGCCCTAGTTTTTTGAGGCAGGGTCACACTATGTAGCTCAGACCGGCCTTGCGCTTGCGTTGTAGCGCAAGCCGGCCTCGAACTCACATTGCTCCGCCTACCTCAGCCTCTGGAGTGCTGGGATTAAAGGCATGCGCCACCACATCCGGCTTTCTCTGTACTTTTAAATATAATTCAAAAGTACTTGTCTTGGAGGCCATATAAACTGTTCTATCAGTATATCTCTTTGCAATTATTTCCATTTTATGATGTAAGTTCTTTTTTTTTATTTAAGAGAAAAAAGACACAGAAAAGAAAAACAAAAAGCAAAAGAGACAAACAACAACAACAAAACCAAACCAATAAGAGTATAGGTTTACAAAACAAGATGATAGGAATTTGACAGTAGTTGTAATATTGCATATCGTTACCTTGTTTAGATTAACAGATATAGACATGTAAAATTGATCTAATCATGAGTATTGACTGTTATTTTCCAATAACTAATCCATTTAGTAGTATAGTCATACCTTATGTATACATATATACAAATTTACGTCTTTTTCCTTTTCCCTTCTTTCCTCCTTTCCTCTATCCCAATTAATTTCTTCTTTAAGCAGTTTCTTACCCTTACACAGTATTAATTGTAGATTTTGGATCGTATATACTTTTTCAGTTTCTTACACTAGGGAGACAATGTGATATTTACACGAGAGTTTGATTTATTTCACTTAATGAGCATGGTCTTAAGTCGTGTCCATTTACTTGTAAAAGTCTCAATGCAGTCTTTCTTTCTTTTTTTTTTTTTTTTTTTTTT
>RJWM01001780.1:0-23762 GCA_004363535.1 Dasyprocta punctata
AACTCACAACCTTGCGCCTGCCAGGGCAGGCGCTTAAGGCACTGAGCCAAACTCCCGGCCCTGGTTTTTTGAGGCAGGGTCGCACTATGTAGCTCAGGCCGGCCTTGCGCTCGCGTTGTAGCCCAAGCCGGCCTCGAACTCACAACGCTCCGCCTACCTCAGCCTCCCGAGTGCTGGGATTAAAGGCGTGCGCCACCACTCCCGGCTTATACTTGGTATTTTGTTTCATGTTCTAGTGACCTGCATTTACAAATGGAGCCCACTTGGGAAAACTACATCTCTTTGGGACTTTGCTTTATTAGTAGATTATCAGTTACAGTATTTGCAAGACTATAGTTTTTGGCGTCTGGAGGTAGGCTGAACACTTGGAAACTTATGCTTATTTACATTGTTGTAGAAGAGAGTCTAATACAATTAGAGAACATTACTCAGTGATGTGCATTTCTGTTGTATGTAAGAAGGAAGGCTAAAAGAAATCAGTAATTAAGAAGGGACTCCAGGCGGGATGTGGTGGCACATGACTTTAGTCTGAGCCCTAGGGAGGCTGAGACAGGAGGAGTTGGAGGCTAGACTGGACTATAAAGTGAGTTCAAGGCCAGCCTGAACTGCATGTCTGAAAAAGACAACAAAACAAAAACAGACAAACAAGCAAACAAAAGGACTCCCATAAGATATTTGGGCCCCTAAGGAAGGGTGCTTACAAATAGTTGAGGAAGCTGTTCTTACATGAACATAACAGGACACAAGACTGGGGAAGTGAGGTTTATTTATTATTTTCCTTTTAGTTTGCTCACCTTATGCCTTGTCAGTGATTTTCCTAGGTTTTTCATTGATTCGACAAATATTTGAGTGCATATTACGCTTCATAATATATAATAAACTGTAGGAGCTATAAAAAGTCACGACTTTTTTTTCTAGAAATTTACAGCTTCATGGGCCAGAGGGAAAGACAAGCCATCGCATGAATAAGAAATACAAGCAAAATAAGAAGAGGAATACAAAACAAGTTGAATTAACTGTCTTTGGAGGTTGATGGGAAGGGAAAAATCAAAATCAGACCGTGGGAAAAACTCAGAAAAGGTGTCACAAGGAGTTGATGTGGATAAGATTTTGAAAGTCAGTAGTAACAGCATTTGAGGGGAGGAAATGTTGTAGGTAAAGATAAAGGTAGAAACATCCTGGACTTATTTTGGGAGAATTAAGATGAGATTGTGTGGTCCAAAGGCCACTGAAAGAGCTGAAATTTTTGACACTTTTTGAGTGAGGGATCTAGAGGAAAAAAGGATTTACTTTTTTACCTGACTCTTTTACTAGGTGTCAGGTCGAGGTGAGCCAGAACTGTTACTTGTAGTTTCCTTTTCTGTAATTGTTAAAATTTAGTTCACAAGATTGTAGGGATCAAGCAAGATGTGTGGAAGTTTTTGGCACATTATAAACGTGTCAAGTTATATATGTATAGGTTATGTAATTTGACACATTATAAAATACTTTACGGAATGAAAATAGGTAGAGATATGTGATACCTAATGTATTATGGCTACTGCTTTAGATTCAGAATGATTAAGGAGAGGAAAAGAGACATTTGCTTTCTGGATGGCTGGAAACATGCATTTGACAGAACTAGGAGGTGATAAGGAAGAAGAGCTGGTTTACTAGGGAAACAGATGAATTCCATTTAGAATAAATAGAATTTGAAGTGCTAGTGAAAAAGAGAGTCAGAAAAAAAAAAGTTTGTGTGGGTATTTGTGTTAGGCAAATGTGACTTAAGAGATTGAGAAAGGAGTGAGGCTAGACGAACCAATTGAGATTCACTTATCAGCATTTACTGAAAGCTTATTCAGCACATAAGCTTTGCTATGCAGGGAATGTGGCCCCCTAAAATTCATGTTTTGAAGCTTGATTCCATGTCATGTAAAGTATTTGGAGATGGAGCCTTTGGGAGGTATGTAATTAGTTCATGAGGGTAGAACACTCATAAATAGGATTAGTGCCCCTGTAAGAACAAAACAAGAGAGATGATTTCCTTCTCTGCCGTGCAAGGATATAGTAAGAAGGTATCTGTGTGCAGCCAAGGAAGAAAGTTCTCACTGGACATTAAATCTGCTGTCACCTGATCTGGGCTTTGCAGCCTTCAGAACTTGAGAAATGTTTGTTCTTTAAGCCACCCATTTTGTAGTATTTGTTTTGACGGCAGGTGCTAAGACAAATTTTGCCAGATTATGAGAAGACTTAAGGTGTTTATAAGCTGGTAAATGAATTTCATTAGAAATATTAGAGGAAGAAAAATAACAATGTCTGATATTTATTGAGTGCTTGCTGTGTAGCTAGGTATAGTTCTAAGTGTTTTATGTTTTAGCTTGTTTAATCTTTAAAACAGCACTATGAGGTGGCTCTTACTAGCCTTATTTTACCCTCATTTTCCGATAAGATCTCTGAAGCAAAGTGATGCTAAGTAGTTTTCAGAGTCCTAAGTTAACAAACAGTAGCACCAGATTCAAACACAGGCATTCTGATTCTTAAGTGTTTCACCCTTACATGATGCTTGTAGCTTATACTAGCCAGATATGGTGTCACACACGTGTAATTACAGTTACTTGGGAGGCTAAGGATGATTAAAGTAATTGTGGCTTTGTTTCAAAAAACAGAACCCCAGTACATACCACCAAAAATAACAAGAAAACAAAACTGGGCAGGGTGGCACACACCTGTAATCCTAGCTTTCTGGGAGACTGAGGCAAGTTTGAACCTAGGCTGGATAACTTAGTGAATTAGCAAGACCCTGTCGCAAAAATAAAAAGGAACTGGGGGTGTAGATCAACGTAAAGGGCATGAGTTCAATCCCTAGTACCTCTGCAAAAAAAAAAAAAAATAGCTGTGGATGAAACTCCATGGTAGTGTGCTTGCTTAGATGTTCAATCCCCACTACCAGAAGAAAAAGAGAAACTTGGTTAGGTGTGCCTAGAAAGTGATACAGATCTTCATCTGCATATAGAATAGTGCTTAGGCTTCATTGCAAGTACAATAAGGTCTCCTTTTCTTAATGTTCTGATGAAGAAAGTAAATTATCATGTGGTTTATTTAGTAATCTCTTGGTCAGCCATAAACTATAACTGGACCTATTTGAATCAAGGTGTTCCATGGTTGAGTCTCCAGCAATAGACAGTATAATGTTTGGTTTGGAAGCAGCATAGAATGGTGATGGCAAACCTTTTAGAACTTTCAGTGGTAACGAACAGCTGGCTGTGGCACATATACTATAAATTTGCCACCACTGGCATAGGAGGTCCTTAAGTTATAGTGAATTCATTTATTTATTTATTTATTTTTTTGCGGCACTAGGGTTTGAACTCACAACCTTGCGCCTGCCAGGCAGGCGTTTAAGCTGCTGAGCCAAACTCCCGGACCTAGTTTCTTTGAGGCAGAGTCGCACTGTGTAGCTCAGACCGGCCTTGTGCTCGCGTTGTAGCCCAAGCCGGCCTCCGACTCACAATGCTCCTCCTACCTCAGCCTCCCGAGTGCTGGGATTAAAGGCGTGCGCCACCACGCCCGGCTTATAGTGAATTTATGAATGAAAGACTTTTATGTATTTGAAGTCTCAAGTTGTAGGAAATAATTCACAGAAATCCTGGTTTAAGATGTATAACTGAAGTTTGGTTCAATGGTGCATGCCTGCAACCCCAGCTGCTTGGGAAGCTGAGGCAGAAGGATTGCAAATTCAAGACCAACCTGGACAATTTAGCAAGATCCTGTCTCAAAGAGAAAGATTTTTAAAATGCGTCTGAGGATGTAGTTCTTGTAGAGTACCTCAATGTTCAATTTCCAGTATTTTTCTCACACATCATATATATATGAATGTGTGTGGCTGAGATGCTTTCAGATAGTTTCTCAAAGTAATAGCTTCCATAGTGTTGTGTCCACTATATACTAGGTACCTAGACTACATACTAAGTGTGTTACTTGACTTTAGCTGAACATTTTATATTTTTAACATGTGAATTTATACCAGAACTTGATTGTAATGCTTTTTTTTTTTCCCCCCCGGCACGGGGGATCGAACTCATAACCTTGCACCTGCCAGATGGGCACTTAAGCCACTGAGCCAAACTCCTGGCCCTTGTTTTTTTGAGGCAGGGTTGCACTATGTAGTTCAGGCCAGCCTTGCTCACGCTGTAGCCCAAGCCAGCCTCGAACTCACAACGCTCCGCCTACCTCAGCCTCCCGAGTGCTGGAATTAAAGGCGTTCGCCACCACGCCCGGCTCTATAATGCTTATTAAAAGAAGCTTTAGTTTAAAATTGTGGGGAAAAAGGAACTCTTCTCCAGTGTTGGTGGGAGTGTAGACTGGTGCAACCACTGTGGAAATCAGTGTGGAGATTCCTCAAGAAGCTAGGATTAGAGATCCCATTCAACCCAGCTATCCCTCTTCTGGGCATTTTCCCAGAAGAATTGAAAACATCATACCACAGTGATATCTGTGCACCCATGTTTATAGCAACCCAATTTGTAATAGCCAGGTTTTGGAAACAACCCAAGTGCCCATCAATCAAAGAATGGATAAAAAAGATGTGGTATTTTCATACAATGGAGTACTACTCAGCTATTAAGAAAAATTGCATTGAGACTTTTGTAAGTAAATGGTCACGACTCGAGACCATACTCATAAGTGAGATAAATCAAACCTACATGTGTAAATACCGTATTGTCTCCCTAGTGTAAAAAACGGAAAAGTATATATGATCCAAAATCTATAATAAATACTACGTAAGGGTAAAAAACAGCTCAAAGAGCAAAAGTAATTGGAAAGGGAAAAGGCAGAAAGAGAAAAGGGAAGAGGAAAAGATATAAACCTGTATATATGTATATGTAAGATAACTAAAATGAACACACTGCTGAATGTATTCGTTATTGAGAAAGAACAATTAATACTCATATGATTAGATCAATTTTACATGTCTGTATCTGTTAATGTAAGTAAAGATAACGATACGCAATATTGCAACCATTGTCAAGTTTCTATCATCCGGTTTTGTAAACCTGCAATGTTACTGTTGTGCATTTATTCTGCTCGTTTGTTTGTCTCTTTTGCTTGTTGTCTTTGTTATATATGTCTTTTTTTTCTTCGCTTAAATTAAAAAAAATTGTATGTCTGACACAATAAGGCAAAAGTTACAATCATAGCTAGAATAAATAGTATCTGCATTTATTATGTTAAGCTACATCATTGTTTTTGTATTGAAAAAGTTAGACTTAATTTTAAAAAATTATTTTGGTACATACTTATAATTCCAGGGTTCTGAGACAGGATGATCACAAATTCAAGCCCACCCTGAGCAACTTGGCAACTTAGTGAGGCCACATCTCAAAATAAAACAATTAAAAGAGCTGGGGATGTAGCTCAGTGTGAAGGCCATGGCTTCCATCCCTAGTGAGGGTCAGGGAGTTGTTTGATGTATGTAGTCATTTTTAATTTAAATGAGAATCAAATTTGCCTTCAGTGAAATGCTTATGTATTTGCGTTATTATTATTTTAGTAAGAATATTTATTTCACCCTGGAAAAACTACCTTTTAGTACACTATCTTATGTACTAATTAAATTAACTACTTGCCAGGTACTAAGTTGCTTTCACCGAAGTAGGATCCTGTAACAAGGAAGATCTAGTATGAGAGTATATATTTATAGTTCAGCTTTTGGAATTAGGATACTTAAGTTGAAGTCTTTATTACTTACAGTTTATCTTTTAGTAACTCTTTATGCCTGAACTTTAGTTTTTTAATCTCTAAAATATAGATAATTACACTACTTACTTAACTGTGGTGCTTGATGTACCCTTGCATGTAGTAAATATTTGATATTATGCAGCATCTTTATGTTCCCTAGTAAAATTACATTTTATTAAATGTACACTTTAAATGGAGCTTTTACTTTAGCAGCATAAGAAAATACTTCCTTGTCAAATATTTTTACATGATTTTTGATGTCTGTAATATTGCCATGTACTGTTTGTCAGGAACAGTTTCAGTATTATTCACAAAAGATTGTAGCTGATATTTTTGCTCATTACAGTCATGTGAAATAACACTTAAATGTGAATCTTTGTGTAGTTCTCCTATTTTAAGCAACAATAAATAAAACACATATAAAATTACACTATGTACAAGTTTTCCATAGAAGTTAAATTTCAGTTCATTTTGGGAATTGAAGTAGAGGCTGTTTTTTAGAGCAGAAAGATCTAACCTGCTATTTGTGTCAACAGTCAGGAATGGTACACATTAGTAGCTATTTTTGAATCACTGGGCCATCTTCCTGAAATTTGTATAGAAATGTTACCCTGGACTTCAGTTTTATTTAAGTTCAAAGAAATGCAGAGAAGTTTACTCTGTTCAGAAATAGTCTGCACAGCTGGGGATATAGCTCAGTGGCACATTGCCTGCCTAGTGAGCGTGAGGCCATGTGTTTGATTCCCGGTACCCCACCCTCCCAAAAAAAGAAAAAGGAAAATTAGTCTACGCAATTTTTGAGTTGTAGGAACAGTATTATGATTTGTGTGTGCTTGTGCGTGTGTGTGTGTGTGTGTGTGTGTGTGTGTGTGTGCACATATAGGGCAAAGGAAACCCCCAACCCCATTTTCTCTCAAGCAGTCTCATTCCAATCAGCAGTGTAGTTGGAATGCAGCTCCAATCTGTAGGAGGGGAAATTTTTGGCAAGAACATACTGAGCAGTTGGGAGCTTTATTCACATGAAACACAGGCAGCCATTCACTGTAATTACAACTCAGAAAGAACACATAGCATTCTATTGCTAAAGCTGAGATTCACTGCATCATTACATGCTATGTGACATATAGATATGTCTTTTCCAATTAAAAGAAATTACTGACTTAACTGAAAATGATGATATTTATTGCCAGTTGTACTTCAGTTGCTGTATTGATTGAAATACACTATAAGAGATTTCTGTAAAATTTAAAATATTTTTTGAGAAAAAAAACAACAAAAGGCATTTGGGCACAATATTTGAGTTATACCTGACCTGTGAGCTCTGAGGGCAAAGGGCCATGTCTTTTTTTGTGGCGGGGGGGTGGCATGTCTTGTTTATTTATTGATTGATTGCAAACAAGGTCTTTCAGTGTAGCCTAGGCTAGCCTGGAATTTGCAATCCTCGTGTCCTTCGGCATCCTAAGTACTGGGTTTACAGTAATATACCACCATGCCCAGTATGTCAGTTAGGGCTAACTAGAGGAGCACATTATATATATATTGTAAAGAATTTACAGGGTAGGTGTACAGTGACCACCTGCAGGTGTGGAAGAACGCAAAAGGGCCATGTGCGTGCTGGAGATCTGAATGAGCCAGTCAAGGTGGCCTGGACCTCACTGCAGAATTCTATGAATTAGTATCAAAGCCAAAGGGTTTATACTGAATGACTGAGGAGTCTGCACTGGAAGTCTGGAGACAGACATCCAGAGGTAATGTTGAGGACTGGACCTCCTCTGAGGAAGCAGAAGTGAGACTTTCTTCTTCCCCTTTTTGTTCTACCCAGGCTACATGCCAGTTGGTTGGTGCCACCCCCACCCACGGTGGGTCTTTCGTCTTCAGTAAGTCCATCATTCAGACACACCCAGAACTGTACTAAACCAATCTGCTGGGTGTTTCTCGTTCAGTTTGACACTACAATTAACTGTCACACCCAGTTCTATTTATCTTTGTACCTGCAGAATGTGTCATAGCACCTGAAATGAAATGAGGGCTCAGGAACTATTAAATGAAAGAATGAATAATATGGGAGGTGGTCCTTTCACCTTAGTTTATTTTGATAATCTCTAATCATGTCAGACCATTTATCTCCAGAAGAGGCAAAAACAATAACTAGAACAAGCTACTTTTGGGAGTATAAACATGATGAGAAATGCTTTGAAGGAATTTGAGGATTGTAATACGGTAAAAGTAGAGTACTAAACTTAACCATGTTTGAAACACTCAGACATATTTTAAATAAAGAGAAATGGAAAAATTTCATAAGTCAGAATTTATTGATTGTATGAGGATTGGTAATTTATCTATTATATAAGAAGCCTCTTTTAAATGAAATCAGATTATTTTGGAGTCTGTTTCACTCATTCAACAAATACTGATTGAGAGCCCATCAGATGCCAGGTACAATGTGTGGTTGGTACTGGGAATACAGAGAGATGAGGGAGACATGATTTGACTGTATACAGCTACCTCCATAGTTGTAAGCAGCATTGTAGAATTAAACAATTATGATAAAATGTGGTAAGAACTTTTTGGTAAGTACAGGCTTCTGTGGAAATACAGGTGGGGAGTGGTTGAGGGAAACACTCCAAAATGCTTTGATATACATAATGACCACATTCATCATAGGGAATTTGTATCTATACATAATATATCTTGATTTTTTTTTTTTCCTTTTTGGTACCTGGGATTGAACTCAAAACCTTGTGCTTGCCAGGCAGGCGCTTAAGCCATTGAGCTAAACCCCTGGTCCAGTCTTGATTCTTTTTCCCCCATTCCTCTTCCCTTCAATCCTTCTTCCCCTCCTTATTTACAAAAGCTTTGTTTCCATTTTTTTCCATTTTTTTGTTTTCTTTCTCCTTCCTTCTCTCCCTCCTCCCCCCCATTCCCCTTCCCATTTGAACATTTCCTTCCTACTTCCCAATGTCTGTCATCCATTTTGGTCCTTATTTACCCTTTCAGTTTCTTAGATAAGAGAAACAATGTGATATTTAAACAAGTGCGTCCAATATTATTTAATTTAAAAGTATGGTCTCAAAATGTATCCATTTACCTAGAAATGTTTCAGATTTATCCTTCTTTATGGCAGGGTCGTACTGCATTGTATATGAAAGCCACATCTTATCCACTCATCTTTTGATGGGCATTTGGGTTTCTAAGATTTAGCTATTACAGATTGTGCTGCTATTGACACAAGTGTGCATACATCACTGTAGTATGATCCTTTTAACTCTTGAGAAGATTCCAAGAAGGGGAACAGCTGGGTCAAATGGAACCTCTAGTTTTGGTTTTTTGAGGAATCTCCACACTGATTTCCACAGTTGTTGGACCAGTCTACACTCCCACCAACAGTGGAAAAGGGTTCCTTTTTTCTCATAGCCCGCCAGCATTTGTTACTAATTTCTTTTTTTTCTTCAGTCAGATTTTATTGGTATATTTTAGATATACATAATGATCACATTTATCAGAGAGAATTTGTACCTGTACCAGGATATAACTTAATTCTTTTTTTTTTCCATTCCACTACTCTCCCTTCAATCCCTCCTCCCCTCCCCATATACAAAAGCTTTGTTTCCATTTTTTCCTTCTTTTCACACTTTTTTAAAAACTTGATTTCTTGATGATAGCCATTCTTTCTGGAGATGGAATCTCAGTGTTCTAATGTGCATTTCTTGAATGACCAGTGATGTTGAACATTTTTCATGTATTTGCCACTTGTTCTTGTTCTTCTTGTTTCTCTCTCTCTCTCTCTTTCTCTCTTTTATCTGAGATAGTCTCGCTATGTAGTTGAGGCTGGCCTTGAACTCACTATGAAGCTCAGATTGGCCTTGAATGTGTGGAAATCCCCCTGCCTCAGCCTCCTGAGTGCTGGAATTGTAGGTATGCATCACCCTGCTGCTGTTAGTACTTCTTCATCTGAGAAGCATCTGTTCATTTCAGATGCCCATTTTTAGACTGGGGGCATCTAATTTTTTTTGCGTACTTTATATATTCTAGATATTTGTCTTTAGTCTGAGAAGTAGCTCAGTCAAAGTTTTTTTCCCATTCTGTGAGTTGTTTCTTCACCCTGTTGGTGGTGTCTTTTGCTGTGCAGCTTCCTTCCCTCTTGAGATGTAACAGATAAGTGGATGAAGAAGCCTGGGGAAGAATGTTTGAATCTGTGGTCATGTGAGAGAAAGAGAGAGAAGGTATCTTTCAGAAAGTTTAGTATGGCTGGATCTTAGACTTAGGGGCTTGGAGGGGAGTTGTGGTGGTGAAAAATGAGGTTGGAGAGGTAAGCAGGGCTTGCAAGGCATTACAACCAATATTCATTTGGGCCAGAAGACCTTTACAGTTGGGAGAAATCTGGGTATTGTGGTGGTCACTTGTAATCCCAGCACTTGGGAGGCTGTGGCAGGAAGACCTGGAGTTTGCGGCCAATCTGGGCTACATAGAGAGAACCCATCTCAAAAAACCAAAACAAGCAAACAAAAAAGAATGAGGAAAAAGAGAATGGATGGGACACACCCCGCCCAATGTTTTGGTATTTTTTGACTGAGGATGGAACCCAAGACCTTTGCACTGAGCTCTACATTGTCAGCTCTTACTGTAAAAGTTTTGAGGCAGTGTATTGCTAAGTCACTAAGTTCTCAGAATGAACTCCAGCTTTCTGTCTTCTTACTTAAGCCTCCAAGAATGCTCGGATTACAGGCTTGTAACAAAATAATGGGTTACAGGTGTGTGAACCCATACCCCCCCCCCCCCGCCCTTTTCTTGTACTGGGAATTGAACTCAGGACTTTATGCTTGCTTGGCACCTTTCTTGGATATAATGATGTAATCAGATTTTTAGAAAGATCACTCTTGAGTTCAGCGTGGCAAACTGAGGTAGGAGGGAGTGAGGTTTGAAGCAGGGAACTAATTAGGAGACTGTTGTAACTATCTTGAGTTATTTATAGTTCCCTGACCCAAGGTGGTGGCACTAGGAGTGGAGAGAAGGGGACAGATCAAGTATGTTTTCACAGATAGAATTGGTAGTTGCCTAAAGATCCAAGAGGGACAGGAATAGTGAAGGTTGCTATGCAATTTCTGACTTGGGCAGTAGAGTGGAAAACAAGACCTTTAATTAAAAGAAAATAAACTAGGAAAAACAAGTTGGGGGCAAAGGGAACATGGTGATTACATTTTGGAAGTGTATTTAGTTTTGTGGACATGGATTTTAGCAGGGAACTAAGAGTTGGATTTTACAGACTTAGATATCAGAACTACAAAGACCTGAGAGAACATATGAGAAAGTGTTTCTTAAAATTTATATATTGAGAGGAAGAGTTTTGTGACTACGTTAATTAAGCTATAGACTCTCTCAGGAAAGATGTGCATTTTCTTTCCCGAAAAATACACATACTGATAGCAATTCACATTAAATTCCAGAGTTTAAAAAATGTGCATCATAAACCTCAAGTTATAGAGTGAAAGAAGAGGACTTAGGGCAGACAGACCCTGGAGAGCCCCAGCTTTTATGGATGTAGTATAAGAAGATCTGGCAATGAAGATGTGGAATGAGCTTTATGCCCTGTATGAATGTGCTGTTAAACAGATCCATTGGATATATTTGATAATGATGTCACTAGGGCTTTGGTGAAGCAGATTAGGGGGCTGTGGTGGATCGAGGAATTAATAAAGAAGGGGAGTTGGAAAGTACTGTTGACAGTTCTTTAAGAAGTTTAATTATGTAAAAGAAGAGGTAGGAAGTTTGCATAGGATTCGAGTAGGTTTAAATGCTCACAAGGTGTTAAGAGAAAGAGACAAGGTAAAGGATTATATGGTGGCTCTCAAGGACCCTCACCATGCAATAGGTGAGATGGGAGATCCAGAACACAGGTGTAAGGATAGTCTTAGACAGGAGAGCAGATATTGTAAGTAGGAGAAGAAGAAGAGGTAGAAGAGGAAGAGGAAGAGGAGGAGGAAGAATTCTCCTATTTTCTATTGCTTTGAAGTTGGATGTGAAATGATTTCACATCATGAGTGATAGGATGGATAGTGGTTTAAAAACATCATTACTTTGTTAATATTGAAAATTATAACTTGAATTTGTATGTGTGTTATATATTGACTTTTTTTTTCCATGAAGTCAGGGTCTCACTATGCAGTTTAGGCTGAACTCACTATGTAACCGAGGCTGGCCTTGAACTTGCAGTGATCCTCCTACCTCAGCCTCCTGGATGCTGGGATTACAGGCATGCTCCATCACAGCTGGCTGTATTGACCTTGAATAATCTTTTTTATGATGTGATAAAAGCTGGAGGAGGAGTTTTTCTAAATCCAGTTTATGATTTGGTATTCTTTGTTGTAGTCCTGGTTTTCATGTTGAATTTTTTTGTGTTTAAAAACAAAACTACGACATGGACTAAGAGAACTCAGATTAGTGTAATAAGTCAGCATCTTGTGCTTACTTAATAAATTTATTCCTTTGTGGTATGTCTTCTGAAGAATTTTATATTTGAACTTCTAAAGTGACTAATTATATCTAGATTTATTCCCAATTTTATGTTAAATGAGTTTTTAATACATCATACTCCGAATCACTGTAACTAGTCAGACCATTAAAACTGTGAGAAATAAGTAGAAGTTAGGCAAATGTTACATTCGTTATTTTATATAATTATTTATAAAAATGTGTCTTTCCCTTCACTTATCAAGATTGGGAAAGTTTATGATTCTATGTAAGGTTTGTTTGTTTGTTTGTTTATTTATTTATTTATGTACCGGGAATCAAACTTAGGACCTTGCACTTGCCAGGCAGGCGCTGTGCCACTGAGCTATATTCCTGGCTCACATAAGTTGGAATTTGAGAAATGAAATGTATTTACATACTATAAAATGTATCTTTTTAAAATGAGCAATTTAGTGGGTTTTTTGGTATATTCACAGATTGTTCGTACATCCATAGAATTAATAAGTTACTGCAAAGTAACTCAAATTTGGGATATCTAACTTTTTTAAAGGACAAAGTGATACATCCATTTTATCATTGAGCTAATGATTTAAGGGAAGGTAATGTATCTGTAAAGTTTCTGCGGCATTTAGATAGAGAACAGAATATTTTTTTAAAAATCTCATCTATATCAGGAAAACTTTACCTTATTTTTGTTTATTTTCAGTATAAGATTATTTTGTCCCTAAACTAGATAGCCTGAATTTACATATACTCTCCTCAGAACTATTTTTTTTCTGCTGGGTTTCTTGGATCATGATGGTAGGTAGATAGGAAATCATTGGGTCCTGATTAGAATACCAGGTTTATACACTTTTTGCTGTCAGCCTTTACTGGCAATCATTGCTTAAGTTGTCATCATTGGTGTTCAGCTGTCTTTTGTTTTCTGGTTGGTCTTTAGTCAAAGTTTGTGATCATATTTCTTACCTTGCTGTGTAGTTAGGATTTAATTATCCATGCTGTTTTCAGTGGCTTAAAATGACGCAATGACATCTTACCATTTTATTTTAATTTTTCCCATGTATCTTTTTGTTTTACAGTACTCTGTGCAAAAAACTTGGTGAAAAAGGATTTTTTCCGTAAGTAAATTAACTTTAAATATAAATCTTGTATATTCTGTGTAAATTGTTTTTGGGCAATATTTTCAGAATTGTCAGGTTTAGGAATTTCTAATTCAGAAATATTTGATGAATACTTTGGTTATGAATACTTTGGATATTTCATTTTTCTGAGGGATTTTTTTAGCCTTAGCCTCTTTCTCTTTATTTTCCCCTCTTACATATTTACATTAATGTGTGTGCATGCAGGTGTATAAATGCAAATACATGTAATGCATATGGAAGTTGTGCATACTGTTAGATTTCTAGAAAAGGCTTAAGAAAATATTTTGCGAATACCATTTTTTAAACATTTTATAGGAAATTTTACTTTTATATTCAGAATTCATTGAAAGGTACAAAAGCCACTGAGGTCACTTGAAGTTTGTGTACTTGTAGGAAAGAAATCTCTGCCACATTGGATTACAAGTGCACTTGTGTCTCAAATTCCAGAGCAGATACTTGGTAATAGTATTTACTGTCTGTCAATTGATTGTGAACTTTTTTTTGTGACTTTATTTCAGCTTAAATTTTGTGACAATTGGGAAGTACATATGTGTTGAAAATCTTAACCGTAATACTTTATAATAGCTTTAAATTATTAAAAATTACATAATTTTTATTAAAAACTTAAATCAATTTATATGTGAAATATTTATTTCCTTTTTTTTTGGTACTGGGAATTGAACTCAGGACTTTACACTTGTCAGGCAGGCGCTGTGCCACTGAGTTATATTGCTAGCTATGTAAAAAAAAATTTTTTTTTTTTTTTTTTGCACCGGGGATTGAACTCACAACCTCGCTCCTGCCAGGGCAGGCATTTAAGGCACTGAGCCAAACTCCCGGCCCTGGTTTTTTGAGGCAGGGTCGCACTATGTAGCTCAGGCTGGCCTTACGCTCGCGTTGTAGCCCAAGCTGGCCTCGAACTCACAACGCTCCGCCTACCTCAGCCTCCCGAGTGCTGGGATTAAAGGCGTGCGCCACCAAGCCGGGTTTAAAATATTTAAACTTAGAAATGGAGATTATTTTAAAATTCAGATTGCAGCAAAAAACCTGCCGCTTTCTGATTTAGTTTGACGTTGGTTTTTAAGGATTGGATTAAAAGAAATAATAAGCTCTTGATACATTTTAAAATCATACTTAATTAATTGCTTTTGAATTTTTATTACTTCTCATTTTCCTAGAGTAGAACCTGAATGAAAGCTTAAAAGATAACAGTCTTATAAAGTTATAAATTGTTAGGTTATTTTTGTGCTTATGTGGGAAAACTGTTAAAGAGGATAATTTGCAACACAGGAAGAAAATTTCAAACATTCTTCAGTGAATGTGTTATGTGCGCTGTACCCCCACAAATATGTCATCACAGTAGGAGAGAACCCTGTGGCCATGGAGCTCCCTCCCTCTCTCTCCCTGCTGCCACCAACTTATATTTCATGGTGCTGCTCAAATAACCCTGTCACTAATAACCAAGGTGTACTTTTTTCCCCCACCCTTTTTAAGGTTCATCTGTGGTCGGATTTATCCTAGTGGAACTGCAAATTGGCAGATAAGATTAGATAGGCTGATGACAAGGAGAAAAGGGAGAGAAGTGAGTAGTCTTAATAGCAACTTTGGTACTTTCCAAGATATCTGTTGTGGTTTTGAAGATAAGATTTTCAACTTTGTCTCTCAACCTTTGGCTAATTCTTTTCCTTTCTCTAGAGTGTCAAGACACAGCTTCTCCAGTGAAATATCCAGATATTCTTGTCTTAGTTTTCCTAGAGGAATCTTACATTAATTCTTTGTAAGCCTCTTTTTCTGTCCTTGAATTATAGGTGAAAGAAGGAAATCTTTTCACTTTTTCATTGGTATAGACAATAAAAATTGATTAAAAAAAAGTGATAGGAGTATAAGTTTGTGTTAGGGATAAGAAGATTGGGGGAAAATGTAATTATCTTTAAAACTTAGAATGGCGGATACCTGCTGGCCTGGAAAGAAAGCAGTAAAGCCAGTCCTCGGGCATTCAGATAGAAGTGGTCAGCCAGGGATGGAAGTATGTCACAGGTTCACGGTGGCCACTGTCCCAAATCACTGTTGTAGTGGATTCACATCTGTATTTCCAGATGTTTTGGACCTAATCATAAGTTGAGATTTGCCACATTAATTTCAGAGAAATATAATAGTCACTGTGCTTTAAATTTGAGTATGTGTTTATTGATCAGAGTACAATATACTAATAGTAAGCTATTATTGACTTTTGACTTGTGATGTAGTTTAAATTGTTATATGAGAAAAGTAAATTTTAATGTGGAACATTACTATAGGATGATGAAATAGATATGTATTTATCTCATTACAGGAAAAAATTCTGCCATGTGTTGTCTTTTGTAGGATAATTTATATATGAGATAATAACTGTTCCAGGACATTATCCTTGCTGAGGAAAGTTTTGTTGACTTTTGCAACTATTTTCAAGCCTGCTAGCTTTAAAAAACAACTCACTCCTCCTTCTCCACCAAATTTCAGCAGGGAAATGGTCAATTATGAAGCAGTAGGTTAAAAATTTTATAGTGAACATACAACGTGTATATTCTCCCATTAAATTTGGCACATACTGTATACATTTATTTAATCATTATCAGTATTTTCTGTAAAGGCTATTTTCATTAGTATTAGAATCTTTCTCTCTTTTATGCAACATTAAAAAGAAAGATTTGTAACTAGGTGTGATTGTAAATGCCTGTAATCCCAGTACTCTGGGAGTCTGAGGCAGTAGGATCACAATTTTGAGCTTACTATGCAATTAGTGACTTAGTGAGACTCTGTCTCAAAAAAATTAAGAAAGGGTCAGGGTATAGCTCAGTGTGAAGGCCTTGGGTTCCCCCAAGTCCTCCTGCTCTCCTCTCACAAAGATTTATTTTTAAGACAGTGTATTAAAATATTTTGTAGAGGCGAGATCAGTCAGTCAGTCAGTATAAGTCAGTTGAATTTTTTTCACTATCCAATCCAAAATAAAACTTTTTTTGGAAAATAACTCAGTTTTAAGTTAAAATTTTTATTTCATATTACTTGGAGCTAAGTACATTTGTATAATAAGGTGGTTCTTTTTTCTTTTTTTGTACTGGGAATCGAACTTAGGACATCATGCTTGCCAGGGAGGTGCTGCACAGCTGAGCTGTATCCCTGGCAAATGAGGTTCTTGAGCTAAGGGATTGATCTGACTTATAAGTGATGAGAAGAATTGACAAATTTTTAAAATACAGAAAAAACTTTAGCCTCTTTATATTTACCACTAGAGGTCTCACTAGCTTTAGAAAACTTCATAGTTTTTCACATTAAAGTAATTTAGATCTTAAATATTTTATGGACTAGCATAATCAGTTTAAGTTGCAACCCAGGTATTTTTTTGTTAAGATACAGAGATTATATTTTGGTTTGTTGTGTCACTTAACAGAAGAATAATAGGAAACAGGGATTTAGACTTTCCCACTGTATGAAGAATTTGGAAGACACACCTGGAGATTTGTACGAGAAGTTTTTCTTAAGCCTTAATTTTTTTCTTTCTTGCAGTACTGGGGGTTGACCCCAGGGCTTTTGCACCAAACCGTGTCCCTAGTGTCTTTTTTCTTTTCTTTTCTTTTCTTTTTAATACAGGGACTAAGTTTCCATGGGTGGCTCGAACTTGTGATCCTCCTTCCTCAAGTCTCCCACAGTACTGGGGTTACAGGTTTGTGTCACAATGCCCAGGCAATCCATAATTCTTTAACTAGTTGAATAATACCCAAAGGGGAAACTAGAGATTTGGTTTTTGTTTTTGTTTTTGCTTAATGCATATATTTATATGTTTATTTATTTAGATAGTAATATCAAGAGAACAGTATAGAGTGGATTCTTTTCTGGAGTTATTGAAGGAAGAGGTAAAAAAACTCTTCCATTAAGCATATTTACAGATTCTTAGGAGTTACTGAAATAATATGGATAGCATTAAACTTCAAGAACAGTGCAATTAAGTAGGTTTGATACCCTAACTTACTAATTTTCTTCAAAATTTAATAATTAAAATGTGGTCTTATTTAGTTGAAGAAAGACAGTCATGAAATTGAGGAACTGGGTATGCAGTTTCTGGCTGTTCTTGTATCTTGGCAAATTAGTATCTTGACTTCTAGCATCTAAATTGTCATTTTTGTTTCTTCAGTGTTTTTAGTCCCGCCTTCTCCTGACTTTCATATGTTTTGTCAGAAGGACTGCTATTGCCGGGCATAGTGACATGTCTGTAATCCTAGCACTTGGGAGGCTGAGACAGGAGGATCACTGCAAGTTCAAGGCCAGCCTGAACTACATAGAGAAGCCCTGTCTCAAAAAATAAAACAAACAAAAAGGACCACTATTGCTTTTGGCAGGAAAAAAACTACTGTGTCATCCTTGACACTTTTTTTTTTTAATTAAACTTTTCAGAGTGGCGTTTCCTTTCCCTTTTCATGTGAGTTCCCTAATTCTTTGTCTTCTCATCCTACTCTTGGATTATGTCTTTGTTACTTTTTTCATTGACACCCAAAATTAGAGGAAAGTTTTTTTTCAGTTCACAGATTGTAGAGGTTTCAGTTCACAGTTGGCTGGCTCCAAGACAGGGTGACATGGCAGAGGGGCATCCCAGAGGAGAAACAGTTCATGGCAAGCAGAAGGCAGCAAACTATGAGCAGCAAGTGACAAGTGACAAGTTACCACACTAACCCTCTTTCTGTCCTTTATATTTTATCAAGGTTACCCACCCTTAGCACAGGTAGCACTCACAGCCAGAGTGGGGCATCTTTAATCCTAGCCAGAACTACACCAAAGCAGTCAGCAGACTGATTTAGTAATCACACACCCTTAACCCCAGTGTCTCATGTTCTAGATCCAGTCACCTCTGGAAAAGCCCCACCTATGATCACATGAGACTTTGTGGAGAACATCCAGACTCAAGACGTAACAGTAATAGTTTTATAGTGTTCTCCGTGCTGGTAGCCTTTTCTTTTCCTAGTCTACCCTAAATACCACTAATAGAAAAACATGGCTATAAATATAGCTCAAGAACCTGTAATGGCTCCCTGAGATTTACTTAATCATTCCAAACCTATTTTCTGAACTTCTAAGCCTCTCTCTCTCTTTTTTTTAAACTACTTTTTTTTGGGTACTGGGAATCAAACTCAGGACCTTGAGCTTGCCAGACAGGTACTTATACTGCTGAGCTGTATCCCTAGCCCTTCTAAGCCTCTTTACTGGATCAGTTCTATCTATCTAACAGTATTTAATTTTATACCTTATCACAAATGGTTTGGTTAGTTTCTTTAGTGCCCTTCAAGTATCCTCATCTCCTTGGTGCTCTTCTTATTGTAAGGAAAGTTTTTCTTTACCTGTTGGTCTTTTAAAGCCCAGATGAATCCCATCATACTTTTTTTTCCTTACAGTTCAAAATGTTCTTGTGGTTTTCATAGCTCATCTATTTACTGTTGAACTACAGAGTGTGTAAATGGGAGGTCTACAGCATAGTTGTTGAGAACATGAAGTCTAGAGCTAGCCACTGTGTGCTTCAGTTTAAAATCTAAACTTTAGATCCTGGCTGTGCCACTTACTAATGTGTGACCTTAGGCTAATTAACTCTTTTGTGTATCAGTTTCCTTATCAGTAAAACAGGGCTAATGCCTATTTTAATGCTACCTCATTAAGGTTATTGTGAGGATTAAACATATACGTAAAGCACGTGGAATAGTACTCTACATAGTATTTTTAAGTGTTTGCTATTTCGCTCAGTATAGCAAGGCATTGTTTATTCTCAGTCCCTTCCCCCATATAATCTCCACAACTAGACAGTGTCTTAGTCACTTCCCTTTTCACTGGGACAAAATACTAACATCTGCAATTTAGAGGAGAATTTATTGTGGCTCATAGTTACAGTATCTAGACAGCTGGCTCTAAAGCAGAAATGGTATAGTGGAAAGTTCTGGCAAAGGAAAGCTGCTCATGTCATGGTGACCAAGAAGGAGAGAGAGAAAAGGGAGGAGGTCACCTCCCAGTGACTGCTAGGTCCCACCTCCTAACAGCAGCTAGTCAACCGTGAACGCATCAGTGGACTAATCGACTCGTGAGTGTAGTGCTTCCACGATTCAGTCACTTTCCAAACACATGAGGCTTTTGGGGGACAATCCAGACCTAAACCAAAACAAATAGTAAGTTTTTTGTAGCAGAGTATTACGTTTTTGGTTCAATCACTCATTACTCATGTAAGTTACTCCGAAAAACTTGTTGGCTAATTTGGCTTCCCTATAGCCCATGGGTTTTGTTTTTGTTGTTATTTATTTTTAAATTTTTATTTTTAGTATGTGTTTGTAGTACATAATGGTTGCATGCATCAGGGGGAGTTGATACATGTGCATAATACCTAGTTCATATGTCTGTGAAAACATACATTTAATAAGCTCTTTAGGAAACCAAGAGTGGTGGTGCATGTCTGTAATTCCAGTATTTGGGAGGCTGAGGGAGGATAATCATCAAGAATTTGAGGTCATTCTGGATTACACAGTGAATCCAAGGCCAGCCTGAGCTACATAGTGCGAACCTGTCTCGGGGGAAAAAAACAAACAAGCAAACAAACCTCTTTAAATGAGATACTAAGGAAGCCATTTGGCAAGAGAGAGCCATGAATGTTCTGTTTATCTTTCTGAGGTGATGGTATGGTAACAATCCTTAACAACTTCTACAGTGTGACATTACCTTTAAACTGAGAATATTTTGAGGCAGAAAAAACAGCAACAATATTTTTCTGGTATTTAAGGTGGAAGTAAGGTTTGTTTGTTTGTTTTTTGATACTAGGGATTGAACTCATGACCTTGTGCTTACCAGGCAACCTATTGAACCGCTGAGCTAAATGTTTTGTTTTGTTTTGCAAGGGTCTTGCTGTGTAGTTCAAGCTGGCCTGGACTCATTGTGTAGCCCAGGCTGGCCTCGAACTCACAGTGATCCTCCTGCCTCAGCCTCCCAAGTGCTGGGATTACAGGTGTGCATGTGAAAGTAACTTTGATATTTGGTTTAAAACAGACAACTTTTCATTTATACTTAAAAGTACAGCTTTTTAAAAAGTAAAGAATGGAATAATTTCTGTAGCAGATGGTAATCACTATGTAATTAGTCTATGTTATATGTCAAAATATTCCTTAACTAAAAAAAAAATCTTTTTTTCCACAGGACTTCCTGATCCATTTGCTAAGGTGGTGGTTGATGGATCTGGACAATGCCATTCTACAGATACTGTGAAGAATACACTCGATCCAAAATGGAATCAGCATTATGACCTGTAGGTTTAAATGATGAATTTGAGATCAAACAGAGAACTAACATTATTTGAAATAATCTCTAAAAGAACCTCAGAAAATTATCTGAATTTTATCTGTGGTATAATTTGACCTTCACAGAAGGGATACAAAATCCAGTGGAAAGGTATTTGGCATGTTGATCCCTGGTTTTGGAAAATGGTTCTAATAACAAAATTAAACTGTCTCACAATATGGAGCAGTCCTCCTTTTCCAATGAAAGAAAGATTAATTCACTTTAGGTCAGTTACTAGCATAAAAGTAGGAATCAATTGTTTCTATGTAGATGGCTTCTTTCTGTATATTTTAATCATAGTAGTATATGACTTCTTTGTAAGTTTGAATATTCAATATTTCTTCTGTTTATAGATATCTTGCTTATTTTCTATCACCTCAATCATTTTTTGTTTTTAGTTTTAGATGTTTTAAAACTTCCTACCTGAGAATATGATTCAACTTTTTAAATTAGTTCCCCTACCGCCCCTGCCCCAGAACATTCATTCCTATGCCCCTTCTTTTGTCCCAGCCCTTTAGTATAAATGAACTTTTTTAGTTAAATCATTATTCCATGTTTATATGATTATGATCATGAAAGTATTCAGAGATAGATTGATTACATGACACCCAGGAACTACTTTTTCTTCCTTGACAACTGTTGTTTCTCAAGTTACACCTGCCATCTGTTTGGTTTTCTATTCATCTCATTAATTCCCAGCTCTCTTATACCATCATGTGTTGTTTTGTCAGGTATCCCCATTGGCTTTTTCTTCTTGGAGACATCCCTCCTGAAGTCTGTGTTTTCTTGCTTCAGTTTGGCTTGTGGTTCTCTTATGACCTGCTTTATAATCTTTCTGGAAATTGCCTTTATCATTAGGTTAGGAACTTTCTTTGTCTCTCAGTGACAATTACTATTGCTTCCGCTGCTGCTGCTGCTTTTTCCTTTGAAGTTTATCTTCCATTGTTATTTTGAGAAAGAGTAGAAAGATGGAAAACATTTTTTGAGATCTTATCTAAAAATATATTTTGTGTCCTTGCTTAACAGATACTTTGAATAGAGACTTTATGATGAAACCTCACTTTCTCCACAAGTTTTATTTTATTTTTTAAGTTTTATTTTAAAGATAATAAAGTCCAACAAAACAAAACAGAACAAAGTCAATCAAAAGAAAGCAGTAGAATTGGCACAGAACTTCAAAGCAGGATACTAGGAAAACAATAACTACTATAGTATATCTTGTTCTCTTCACAATAGTTGTCCATTCCATCAGGTATAGTAAAAATCAAACCAAAAACAAAGCAAAATTAAGCCAGTCAAAACAGAATATTGACTAAAGCAGAACAATTAATCAGAATAAAGCAAAACAGTGAGAATAATATTGCAAAGACAAGATAGAAGGAAATCCACCATATTTGCTACATTGCATACTGTCATCCTCCTAAGAGATGCTCAGAATGCCACCCCAGGCCTGCAAAATCAACCAAACAATACAAACATTTAGTTGCTTTATGTACCTTAGTTGTGATCAACTTAGCAGGTCCTCCAAACCAATAGGTTGCTTGGGTAGGGTTGGGTGGGGTGGGGTAGGCTGGTGGTGGTGTTGATTCTCAGCCCTCATGGTAGGCTCATAGGAGGCACTGACATTTCTTTTCCTGGAACCTGTGACACTGCTTACCAGGAAGGCCTGCTAGTTGTGTTCTGGTTGGATCCTCCCTGACCCAACATGGCGGGTTCTTAGGAGGCGCTGATTTTTCTCTTCCTGGAATCCACACTGCTTGTGCTGCTTACCAGGAAGGCTGGCTAGGTGTCTTCTCTCCCCAAATTTTAAATACATTGCTTTATTATCTTCTAGGTCTGCATAAGCATCAGTAAAAATATAAGCTGAGAGTGTTGGCACATGCCTGTAATTCCTGTAATTGGAGAGGCTTAGTGAGGCAGGAAGATCTGAAGTTTGAGCCCAGACCCAGCAGCTTAGTAATTTAGTGAGACTATCTCAAAATAAAAAATACAGAAGAGGCTAGAGTGTAGTTCAGTGTGGAGGCTCTGGCTTCAACCCTCCCCAGTATGGGAAAAAAAAAAATCTGAGCCACAAGTTGGAGCATATCTTTAATTTTAAAATTTTCAGTTGCCACATTTTAAAAACATAAAGAAACAGGTGAAATTAAGCATAATCTAATTTGGTATGTTTAAAATATAGTCATTTCAGCATGTAACCTAAATAAAATATTCTTTCATCATATACTAAGTCTTTGAAATCAGGGTTATTTTATACTTAGAGCTCACCTCCATCTGGAGTAGCCACATTGGAAATACTTTAATAGTTTTGTGTAGCTGATGACTGCCATTCTGGACAGTGTAGGTTTACAATGTTGCTGATGGCAGTTGTGGTCTTTCATGATTGTTTTTCAGATGGAATATTTTAGGGTACTCTGTTCCTCTCTTGCTAAATCTTATTTTTCTTTTCAAAATTATAGCCATCCTGCTAGTTATGAATTGGCACCTCATGGTTTTGATTTCATTTCTCTAATGACTAATGATGTTGAACATTTTTTCATGTGCATGTTAGGTTTTATTTTATAATTAATATTAATTGGACTTTTTTTCTCTTGCTTATTTCCAAGATGGTAGAGAAAAGATCAGGGAAATACTCTGGATCATTTTGTAAAATCTTCACTTTAAATTGACTAAAGCTACAAAATTTAATAATTATATTTTAGCCAAAAATTTCCAATGTGTATATCTTTATTTATTTATTTTTGAGGAAGGATTTCACTGTGTAGTTTAGGCTGGCCTTGAATTCACCGTGTAGCCCAAGCTGACCTTGTACTGCTGACAGTCCTGCCTCAGCCTCCTGAGTGCTGGGATTACAGGCATTTGGCCCTTCACCTGGTTATATGTATATTTTTTTCTATGTGATAATACTGTATTCTCCTGTAGAGGTAGCCTTGCGATGCAATATCCTGAAACTTGTTTATAAATCATATTTGTGATGTAGTTGAAATTTTTAATAAAACCTAACTAGGGTCCTCTATTTAACTTTTAGTTTTAAAAAGATGACACATTTTTCTTTTATGTTGGTAGTGTGTTGTTACATGAAGTTTCCTTAAAATGAGAGAA